>JAVSBV010166458.1:0-28088 GCA_033117975.1 Parotocinclus spilosoma | reverse complement strand
TGCTAAGGGTGGCCCAACCAGTTATTAGGTTTAGGGGGCAATCACTTTTTCACACAGGGCCATGTAGGTTTGATTTTTTTTCTCTCTTAATAATAAACACCTTCATTTACAAATTGCATTTTGTTTACTTGTGTTGTCTTTGACTACTATTTAAATTGGTTCGATGTTCCCGAAACAATTAAGTGTGACAAACATGCATAAAAAACAGGAAGAAAAAAAAAATGAGGACGGGGGCAAACACTTTTTCACACCACTGTAAAAGCAAAACATGTTAAATATAATCTTGTATATTGTATAAAGATTTATATAAATCGGTGAAAACATTGAAACCACCTGCCTGATACCGAGCTGGTGCTGTAATGGCTCTGACCAACAGAAGCAGAGACTCCACAAGAGCTCTGAAGGTGTCCTGGGGTGTCTGGAATGAAGAGGTTGAAGAACAAACTCCTGTAGGTTGCATGGTCTCCACTAATTACATTTGTTTGTCCAGCACATCAACACATTGAACTCTGTCATGTTTCTTGAACCCTTCCTGAATAATTTTTGCACTGTCAGGGCACAGTATCTTGCTGAAAGAGGCCACTGCCATTATTCAATAACGTTGCCACAAAAGGATGTACCTGTTCTGCATGGTAGGTGGTACATGTCAAAGTTACTGAGGTCTCCTAGCAGAAGATTTCCTAGCACATTACATTGTCAGTGTTATTACCTTCCCTGTCAGTAATTTCAATGTTGGCTGTTTTTGCAGAGTTGTTTTACAGTATGGGAAGCTTTTTGAGTATAAACTTTAGTAGGTGTATGGAGCCTATTTTATCGCATCTAGACATGCTTATTTCGCAATCACTTGTTTTGAAAGAAAATTTCTATTTTTGTATTGAAGTAAATAATTTAAGCACTATCAGAGGAATGCATTTGAGCTCATATGTACAGTTCTGTGCAAAAGTCGTAGTCCACGATTAGATTTGTTGTTTTTGGAATGGCATAATGACCATGTATGAAACAATTGTTGACTATTGGGCCCAAAAATGTTGAACTTCTGTCATCTCTCATCTCTTTCATCTTTCCGCCTCCCCGTAATACTATTATCCACTGATCTTCATTCCAATCTTTTTGAGCTTAAGCATATATTGGCCTTTTCGTTTTGTCCCCCTCTAGAAAAAGTAGAACTGTCAACCGGAACTGTAGAAGGATGAACTTGGCATCCCAGTGAAGCTGCCAGATGCTGTTTTTGCTCAAGTGTAAGGGGAGGTAATTGTTGCCGCTAAAGCCTATTGAAACAGTTTTTTTCTGATTTCTTTGCAATTTTTGCCTGTGCCATTACAATTATCAAACCTAAACATGCATTTTTTCCCAATGTCCGAAAAATATAAACTATTGCATTCTTTAATCTTTTATCTGGTATGATTGCAACTTTAAAAGTAGCTGCCCAGCTTCATCATACTGTGGTGTATATCTAATGATGTCCTACCTAGGAAAAAACAGCCGAACAAAGCACACTTCTAATACTATAACTATTTCAGGTCATATCCGTATATTATCAAGTCCCTACATCTAATAATATTCCATCTGTGCTTGCTGTAGTAAGCACTGCAGACTGTACCATATTTGGAGTTCGTGACTGGAATGAGATGTTTACATGGTGCATTCTGTAGCTTATAGTTTGGGAATAGCGTGAAGGCTGAAGCAAAAAGTACTTTAAAATAATTAAGAACCCCTGGCTTTCTTCAAATAATTATAAATTTTTACAAAATTGTTTGTTTATTTCTCCTTCTTTGCTCTTTCTTGCATGCTTTTCTTCCCCCTTCCTTCCCGTAGATGTGAGATATTTGCTATATGGGGTGTTGCCAGAACCATAGTGAGGAGTTGCCAGCATCAAACGTAGAGCCAGAAAACACCTCTTTCCAAAATCTCTCACTCTGGTTATGAAGAGCACACATACTCCACCCTGATTGCACATTCTGGGTTTACTTCTACACCGATATGTGAACCCGGTTAAGCTTTGATCCTATGGATATGTGGGCCACTAGGACTGGTAGAGGTGTACAGGAAGCTTAAATCTGAAGGAACCACTAATTCTGGGGCTGTAATGTGTGGGAACGAGATTAATCCTCTTATACTACTGCTGTGTAATGGGCTGTAAAAAAGCACCTGTTGTTGATTTGATCTCAAGGACCTACTTTAGTCCTGAATCAGAATCCACCTTTATGGGCCATGTCTAATTTGCTTTTTATTATTTGCCTATCGCAAACCATTTATAACCTGTTAATGTTGTCACCTATTTGTCTTATAGTCTGAAATTAAACCCATTATTTACACACATTTTTCCTAGCTTTATGTACATGTAAAAGACCCTTTTACCAATGACTATGGCTGACATAACACATATTGATCATCAGGATTGGGTTTCTACACACATTTAGCCAAAGCAGTTACCAATTTGAATACCGATTCTGAGCCAGAACTTCAGGATGAGCCCACAAATTGAGTGTTACGATAACCAAAAGGGGGTATAAGAGCGGAGCTTAGAGACTCCTAACAAAACAAAACTGAAAGTATAAAGTTGCCACGCCAAGGTTGCTCACCGAATGGGAGCAACGCGCGAACTTGTCGCAAGAGGACGCCAAAACGTCCGTCGGGGCAGAGCTGTATAAAGCACAGCTTGCAGGACGTCACTAATGGTTTGAGGCAAGGAGGTGATCCGAACGCCAGAGGGCGAAAGTGAGCTCGAAAGTGCATGCAAGAATGAAAAACCAAGACCGGGATACGTCTTATAGAGTGCGTCTTTACCCGGTGGTTACTCTAGTCGGAACACACCTCGAGCCAGCCACGACTAGAGTCCGACTCAATAGAGCGCAAGAGCACCGGACAGTGTCCTTTTACACAAAGACCGGGTTGCTGCCATATTGAGTGGAAAAGGGGCGCCGAAGCGCCAAAGGGCGAGCCTGAGCTCTGACGCGCATGGAGCGCGAGGGAGAAGAAAAGGCGGAAGGGGCTTATAAGCCCATAAGCGGCATTATAGTGCGAGTGTGCACCACACAATAGGCGCAAAGCACCAACGTGCAAGAATAAACTAAATAAGCGGGATGCGACAAACGCCAATAGATCGTGGGGGCAAGCGCGAACCCGAAAACAAAGGATGTCAGACCGGAAGTGTCTCATTCAGACCCAATTCCCAGCTGAAAGGGAGGCTAAGTAGGCTGCAGGGACTGGACGCGTGAGACCGCAGATGGAGCGAGTTCGGAACGGGAAAACCCCCAAAAGTGCCCCTAAATAAGTAAATACCTCCGGGGGTTATCCGCCCGTACCGATCCTCCAGCTCTAAATGCTCTCGGATCTTATCAGCTATCTCTGGGACGCACGGACAAGCGCACAAGCGCCATTGATTCAAACGCGCGCACCGGACGGAGATGGAACCCCGGTAGAACCACGATGACCCGGCCCCGAACGACGCTTTACACCACGCCTGTATAGGCTATGGCTCAGCTGTTCAGGATCGACACATAACGAGATAGCTGGTATAAGGGCCCGCCCCACCGATAGCTCTGTAATGGCGACCGGCGGGGACGGCCGTGAGATCAGAGAGGAGGTAGGAACCCTAACACCTTTTCTTTGGAATGCGCAGACACATCAACTCTGAGCGATCAGAACACACATTTAGGATTTTATTAATCTCTTCTCAGACATTAGACTTTGCCTCCTTTCCACCAAAGCAGTGGCAACCACTCATGAAGGTAAATGTAATGTAAATGTAAATGTCTTTCCAACGAGACCAAACATGCCTAAATTAGGCATAAGGAACCATCGTTTGTGAATAATTCACCAATAAGTAACAGTCAAATCCCTGTTAATAAAATCTGTGTTAATTTGGTAAAGTTATGTTACTCTTGCCAACTTGACTATTACTTCATTGTATTACTTTCTATAATTTTCTATAGTTCATTTACATGTGACCTTAATGAATGTAACCTTATCTGTATTCTGCATGCGTGTTACACCGAATAATGTGTTATTCCACTGAATTGTATCCTGTTCTGAAAGATGATATAATATGTATATGTTATTCTGTGATTACGGAACGTGATTAGAATACTGTGATCGGTACGGAATTCTATATTTGTCAGGTGTCCATTTATTTGCACAAAGACAAGTTGAGAAGTGAAATAAGAGGATTTAAGTCTTATTAGCAAAGCAATAATGTGCCTGTGCTTTAACACTAGAACTACCAAACCTTATACCTTTAGTTATACCTTTAAATCCCAAAGAACTGCCATGTGGCAGGTGTGAATAGCCCTTATTGCCTCCAGTCCATGCTAATAAGCCTATGTACATACAGTCATTGTGCAGTAGTGTGCTGCATTGCTTGTTGTCAAACTGGTATGAAAATCCAATAGACTCATCACACTTATAAATTTTCTGAACACACCTGGCACAGCCACAACATCTCCTTTCTGCATTTGCCACATGTGAACCTGTTACAAGAAACAAAACGCTTAGTGGCATGGTTATTCTTGGAGTAACGCTTAACCTGGCACAATGCCCTTTTCCCTGTGTCAAGTGTGGGTGGTTGCTGCTGAAAGTTTGCCTTACGGACCTCCTTGGCTGCCTTATGAGACTGTGCAAGTTCTTTTGCAAGCTTCACCAAGAAGTCTGACCGTCTCTCTTTGACCCCAGTGCATGCCTGAAAAAGCACATGTGCATTCAGTGCTGAAATGTCAATTATGTTGAAAAACAAGTCAGAATACAAGTTAAAATTACTCAAATTAAATTTTAACTTATCAAGATGGTACTTTTTGCAGTGTGTCAACAGCCATAGCCGGCTGAGTCAACATAGTTCACACTATCACCCATCCCCCCCTTTTAGCATTACCTAGTAGTGGCTGCATGTACATGACAAAAGATGGCCTAATGTGATGCAAATTACCCCAGCACTGCCATTTGGCAGTCTCTGATAGAAAAAGGAGTCATATAAAAAGCATTTATCTGCATCACAGTATTATATATATTTTATGTTTAATACTAAGGGATTTATTAGAACTTTATCTTTCCGGCGGAGTCAGATAGAGGTAGAACTTTCCATTGGCTGAAACTAGGCCAACCCTCAGGTTCCGCTCTCGAACGGCAAGTCAGCTATCGCTCCTGTATCTAAATATCTACATATTTACCGCTGTGAGTACTTGTACGCGGCCATAGTTACGCTGTAGTTAAGACTACGTAATGATTTTTGGAAGATCGAGCATGCAACTTTAAGCTGGGCTGAGAAGATCTGCACCTGGTGACGCATCCTACTGCCGTATAAGAGGCAAAGAAGACACAAATTACCCATCTGTGCCGACCGAGACAAAGGGGATCATCTGGCAACGCACAGACTAAAAAGGTCTTTGTCAGAGTGCTGCTCGCACAACCCAAGTCTGGTGGCACACGGTCGCCACTTATCAGCTGAGCTCTGCATCATTTCTGCGATCAGGTACGGCTCTTGCTCAATATTGGGTGTTTCAAAGCTTTTAAGAATCTTTGCAATGGTGTTTTGACCAAACTCCATGTCAAGATAACTAAACTAGCCTGAGTTCGTATCAATGTACTAAAGTCTCCCCGTCATACCACCATAAACTCTGGTCTAATACAGTAAATAGTTCACGTATAGCAACTACCTCATAATATCTCTCTATTAATATAGTTAGGCAAGGTTTATACATATCTTTGTGTTTTCCCCGCTACTGATGTGAGTTTTTGTTGTCGTTTACCTCAAATAAACGTGCACCTTTGAACCAACATTTGGTGCAAGTCTGACGTCATTCTTCAGAGCAGAGTCTGAAATTACTGTGAACTGACAATCTTAAGTTGTGAGACTATTTTGATATCTTAAACTGGAATCCTTGATTCACCAGTTATCAAAAATAAAGGGATCAGGTGGTGCCCGGTTTCATTAATAACTAGCTAAATTATATGACTTCCATACGTGTAGACATTCCGCTACATAGGAACTCTAACAAATCATATCAATGTAGAATCCTTAATTGTCTGAACCTTGAGAACCTCTCTTGTACCCGACACCATCGGGTACAACATATTCCTTCCGGCAAAGCCTTCTGTGTAACCAAGGATGCTTACACAAGGTATCCTCAGACTTGGGCTACACCAGCCCTTACAATACTTTTTAAATTAGTGGTGTTAATCTGAATACCTTCCTCTTCAAATTCCCTGATGTTGTTCACAATTGGCTGAAGAATTGAGTTCATGCCATACGTCATCAGAATTGTAAACTGCCAACAAAAAGTGAGACTTGAATGATACTCCGGTGGCAAACACTTAATAGTGTAATAGATGAAGCCAAGCTTGTGGACTGAAGTTTTTGAGAAAGAGGATTTACCATCTCACAATCATCACAGTATAGAAGTAATGAATAACTCTTCAGAGAAAAGTGTTGCACCATCTTTAAAGTCCTAAGGGCTGTACTTTGCTTTTTTGCCCCGCAGTGATTTTTATCATTGTCCCTGGACTTTCCATAATGAGCTTAAGCATTGTTTTCAATGACACAATCTCAATCCTTGTTAGTAACCTGTGTGTAAGAACAGGGAGAGGTACTGCCTCTGGCTGCACAAAGTATCCCGAATCTGTAAAACATTTCATTTGTTTGTATTTAGATTCAAAGCCCTGGAATGGTTCGGCAGCTAAATCAAATTGCTGTAGCAGTTCTTGACCTTGAGGAGCTTCAGGCTGTCCGATACCTCTTAAAAAAGAGGTATCAAGCCATCAACTATATATTTGACCAGACTGGACGTATGTTTAACAACATCTGTGATGGCACTAAAGGTCTGTGAGGGCTTAGAAATCAGGCGAGCTAAGAAGAGTGCAACTCTGTCTTTTATGCTACTCTCATCCAACTCATCCCATGCCTCTAATGTGTCAGTGCATTTCAGCTCATCAGAAATATTGCACTGTGGTTCTTCTTGAGGACAATTAGCTGGAGAGCTTTCTCCCTCTATTCCAAACTCAGTAACATGACCTAACAAATTATCTAGACTTATGACTTAAGGCATACCTCTAGCAACTTTTTTAAGTGGTGTTGAAACTTAAAGCTGTTATCATCAAGCAGAAAGAAGGACTCTGCCTATTTGTTAAGCTGCAAGACAACAAAAACATGATATACACTAATATGTGTAGAAATTCATTCTACTACTTTTAGAATCTGTATTTCTTTGATACAAAAAACCCCACTCCTAAATAGTAAGAAAATAGCAAAATATTACTTTAATAACAAACAGAAAAAGAATATGACAATATCTAAAAAACAAACTATACAATAATACATTTTGAATGAAAGAGAAATTATATTGTTACGATAGGGTATCCCAGAGATCTCGCAAGACCATTCCTGGTCTCGCTAAATCCCCAGGATCCCTATCGGGGGCTTTCAGAGCCCATAATGCAGAATCCACAGACAGACAACAATAACGGGGAAAACCAAATAACATTTATTAATTAACATAAAACACAAAAAGCAGGCATTCAAACGGAAGGTGAAAATAGTCCACGCACGAGACCGGTGGGGGCATCGAGCCCATAGTCCAGGGTCCCGTGGTGGGGCCAAGGGCCCCTCCCGACGAAGAGCAGGGGTCCACGAACAGCCTGCGCTGCGGGTCCACGACGTTGAGGTCCGGAGCGGCAGGGTCCCAGGGGTCCACGGACAGGCTGCCATGAGGAGGGTCCGATGGTCAGTGGAGAAGGGGGTCGCGATACCGCATAGTGGCTCCGCGCCAGAGGGCCCGTTGAGGCTGCGTGCCCGGACCAGGCAACAGCGCCTTTTGGAGCCAGAGGTGGCTCAGCGCCAGAAGGTCCTTGGGGGCCACGTGCCAGGGCCAGCAACAGTGCCTTCGGGAGCCGGAGTACCGCGACCACGCCCAAAAAACACAAATAAAAAGAGAACTAAAACTGCCTGGAACCAAAGAGTAAAAAAAAGTAAAAGGTGGCTTTGGAGCCACGGATCGAATGACGAATGACGGCGAACCGCCGTAGATCCGGGGGGCTGCCCGTTACGGCCGAAACCCGGCTGCGGACCCAAGATGCGAGCTTCGACGCCGCGGGTCGAGGAATCAGCCCCATCCAGCCTCGTGTCCTCGGCGCCTGCTGTTTTTTTTTTTAAAAAAACAGAACATAAAATAACGGTGCGCACAAACACAGGGAACACTAAAAAAGTAACGTGACACAGACGGGGAATAACGCAATGAGCTGGCGAACACGGACGTGTCCGCTCGGCTCATATAACAAACCTAATTAACTAAAAATACAAAACAGGTGCGTCAATTAACAAAACAAACCAATAGGACGCCGGGACAAATCAAAACAAACGGCATGACTGACGCAGGGGGAAAACGGAAACACAACACTAAGGGATCGGGGTAAAATAACATGGCGCGGCGAACAACACAAAGCGGGACTCGCAACGCGGTCCCTAACACCTACAACCCCAATTCTAATAAAAAACATAAATAAAAATAGAATACAATGATTTTCAAATCATTTCCAACTCATATTCAAATTAATACAGTACAAAGACAAGATATTTAATGTTCAAACGGATACACTTTATTGCTTTTGTGCAAATATAAACTCATTTGGAATTTGATGCCTGCGACATGTTCCAAAAGAACGGGGCAACAAAAAACTGGAAACGCCAAACACCAATTTGAAACATTCCACAGGTAAGGTGTCATGATTGGTTATAAAGGGAAAAAGGAGTGTCCGGATTGTTATCAGCGCAAAGTTCAAAAGGTTTTGGAGCAACATATGCTGTCATCCAAGCAATGTCTTTTTTAGGGATGTACAGTAAGAGAATGCCAAACCACTTTCTGCATGTGTTATAACAGCGTGGCTTCTTATTAAAAGAGTGAGGGTACTAGACTGGCCTGTCTGCCATTGAAAATGTGTTAGGAAGTGCAAAATATAAGTTGTACGTCAAGCAAGAATGGGAAAGAATTCCACCTACAAAGCTTCAAGCTTTAATTAGTATCCTCAGTTCCCAAATGCATATTGAATATTGTTAAAGGGAAAGATGATGTAACGCAGTGGTAAACATACCACCATACCAACTTCTTGAAATCCATCAAATTCTAAATGAGTGAATATTTGCAATAAACAATCAAGTCTATCTGTTTGAGCATTTAATATCTTGTCTTTGCTGTACATTCAATTAAAAACTTTACACAACGTCCCAGTTCCATTGTCATTGGGGTTGTAAATCACAGTTAACACCCATGGGTTGTCTATATGAGGAATATGGAAAAATGAGAAATCCATCCACAGATTTTTTACATTATCAGGGAAAAAGCGTTCCGGAAAACAGCTTTTATTATTCAAAATCAGCAGGCAAAAATCGTAAACACGGACAGTTCAGGTTTGGAATACCAATAATCACAGCTAATAGGAACCAAAAGGACTAGACTGAAAATTAGAGCAAGAGGCGGAAACAGGTTGGCACCGGTAAGTAAGGCGATAGAGCTACACTATTGAATGCTCAGAACTCAGAGGTGAACCAAGAGACTTAGAAATGGGAGGGAGGGAAAGGAATAAATAAATATAATAAGGGAGTGAATGAGATTCAGGTGTGTGGAGTTATTAAGAGGGTGACGGTGAACGTGTGCGTGCACAGGTCTTCTCCGCCGAGCATTGCGTGGATGTGACATTTCCCTAATAATGTATAATGGATTTCTCATTTTTCTATACTCCTCATATAGACACCCCACTGGTGTTAATAAAGAAGCGTTTGCACTTTTTCTATTAAACATGACCATCAGAAAACAAACAACAAGTCAAAGAAAGTTGTTCTGTAATGCAAATGAGATGCAGAAACTACTTTGGGGAAAATGCACTGTAAAAGGCTGAAAGTGCTGGTGTATCTGAACGTTCCCTGATCTTGAAAGTACACATCCTGCAATTTCTCAGCCCTTGCACTGCCTATGCACTATGATTTGCCTGAATTTGAAGCTTGAGGAGTCGGGTTTTAATTAACAAATAAAAATAATTTGACCAGAAAAAAAACACAACAAAAGACTGGAAAATATGAGGAATGCTCAAAAACATTCCACAGGTAAGTGTCAAAATTGAGTATAAAGGAAAAAAGAAGCAGTGGAATCTCATGTTTAAACTGGCATAACCAGAGATCATCTACACAAGACTTCTGTAGGAGGTGAGAATGCAGGATGGCACGCCTACAGTTATGCGGCACTATACTCACACATACATAGAAATAGTTCTAGAAACATCACATGTACATATTTCTAGAATGGGTTTTAGCTAATTAACTACAAGAACTACAAGTGTTTTCATAACTGTTCACCAGTCTATACTTTGAGGAATTTTGCAGCTGATTGTGTTTCTTAAAATGGTTGTTTCACAGGAGCTCGGTCTGGTCATTACAGGAACGCTGCCAGTCTTTAATAAAACTGGCACATACAACCTTAAGGATAAGAGCAAGGTATTGTATTGCAGCATTGCCTATCGGTAACATTTGTTAAAATTGTCTAGCTCATTTATCTCTCTTATTATATCTCTTGCTATTATTGTCTTTGTTAAGCTCACGAAAAACCAAAGGGCCAAACTGAAGGTATTGTTTTTTATCATAGTGTGGCAGTAATTTTAAGTTTTATTTTAAATTGTTATAAGACTAATAATACACAATAATATGATATCTTATAACATATTAGCTAATAATTCATTATAAGATAACATATTACTATGTTACTTATAAAACCTATTATCTCACATGCTTAAATTAACTAACAATTAAATAACTGTGGTATTAGTTTATGAGGGAACCTCAGAGTCAGGTGTCTAGCAGCCAGTATCTTTTGTTCGCTGATGCTGAATAAAATCTTCAGCAGAGACAGTCTGGGCTGATGCGAAACTAATCAGCACAAATGGCTATTGGCTGTGGCATGGGTTATTCAAGCCCCTCAATTCTCTGTAAGAGTAATGGCTGGACCTTTGTAGGTGATTAAAGAACAGAGTAAAAGCTAATGTACAAAGTTAAACTTAACATGGAACTAAATGTGATGTATTGTTTTAGAGCTGAGCAGATGTATGAAAATCCAATAGATACACAGAGAATTCTGATCAAATGTGTAAAACATTGTAGAGATACTTACAGCATGAAAATTAATTGACTGTAAAGGGGTTTAGCTAAAAAAGTGAAAACATTTCAGTGTGAGAGTAACATGAATATAGTCAGTAGCACTGATCAATGGCCCTCACACCTCTGGTGATGGTGTTGCTGTACAAGAGTGTCACTATGTGAATATGGAAACCATCATATCTTATCATAGCCATATGCACGGAAAAATTATCGACTGTTTGCATGGCTAGAAAAATGTATTAATTATGTGCTAATGTATATTAAAAAATCTCCACCCCTTACATTTTTGTAAATATTATATCTTTTTTTATTTTTTATTATATCATGGTACAACACTGAAGATATGACACTTAAATACAATGTAAAGTAGTCAGTGTACAGCTTATAATAGTGTAAATTTGCTGTGCCCTTAAAATAACTAAAAGTATAATCATTTATGTCTAGACCACTGGCAACAAGACTGAGTAAGTGAAAATGGCCAAATTGTGCCCAAAGTGTTTTTTCTGTCTTTGTACTCATAACCTGGTTGCCACCAAGTTTATCTTGGATATGTTTTTATGGCTATGTACTTTTTTATGGCTGTTTGTCTTCAGCAAATTTTGTGTGGGCATCTTTGGAAAAAGCTTCCTTCTGGGACGACAGCCATGCAAACCAATTTGATACATCGTGCAACGTATCGTCTGAGCACTGACAGGCTGACCCCCCACACATTTAACCTCTGGTCTGAGCACTGACAGGCTGACCCCCCACCCCTTTAACCTCTGCAGCAATGAAGGCAGCACTCCTGTGTCTATTTTCAAAATCTCTGGATATGACACTGAGTATGTACACTCAACTTTATTGGTTGACCATAGTAAGGCCTGTTCTGAGTGGAACCTGTCTTATTAAGCTCACTTTCAGAGTTTTGGCTAAGCTATATCTTCTTATAGCCTAGGCCATCTTTATGCAGAGCAGCCGATTTTCTCAGGGAGTTCTCAGGGAGTTATTTACCATGAAGTACAATTGTACACTGTTATATAAGAGGTAGGCGGACCACTTTACATTGTATTAAAGTGTTATGTCTTTAGTGTTGTCCCAGTTGTCCCAAATAATAAAATAGTTACAAAAATGTGATTTGTGTAATGATTTTTGTGAGATACTGTATATAGATTGATTGAAAGTCGGTCAGTCAGTGTTCCCTGCTTCTACATGTTAGTCTGAACCTGAGTTTCACATTACAGTTTGATGAATAATTTATTGGAATAACAACATTTGTGAATGTGTTTAATGTGCATTACATTTGTGGTTGTCTCAACAGCTAACCCTAACCTGTATTAATTATTAATTTTCCTAACAGCTGGCTTTCTGAAATGCACATTATTATGTTCTAGCCACTAGGTGCTTTTATACTACAGTCAAAATGATACATTTTGTGATTGTGACTTGTATTTTATGTGGTTATATAGTGTAAGTGCATAGTAATAACACACAAGTCTCAACTATTTTTATATATTCAAAACCAGCTTTGTTTTAAAATAATCATTTTTAATTTAAATAAAGATAACTTTAGCTCAGTCAAATGTGACATGACAACTAAGCTTTCTTTTTGCAGCAGATCAATGGGGACCAACTGATACTTGGAGTGATGGCAATTGATGTGTCACTGAATGACATTAAGAGACTGACACCACGCTACACCGTAAGATGATAAACATCTAGATCTTATTTACATTCTAAATATGCAAGGGTGATAAGGTACTCTAATTGGGAGGGTTTAAATGTGTAAACAGCAATATATCACATTTTTTAGATTATTACTTCACTTAAAATAATATTATAAGACAAAGATTTTTTATTCCATTTACCATTAAAATAAGGAATTGTGATTTTTTTTGCGGTTTTCTTTCATGCCTCATAGAACTTCTGGCAATAACATTGTGGAATCAAACATTAGGAGGATGTTCATCCAGCTTTCTCCTTTTCTGATTTTCAATTTAAACACCTTTTCCTAAAGACTGTTTGTTAAGACATGGCAAGGTGCATTATTACCATAAAAAGTAACTTCATTATCACCAAACATATTTTCTATTAATGAAATGAGAATGTGTCCAGAATTGCAATGTACATCTATGCATTTACTATTAAAGTAATAGTCAGGCAGCCATGTTCTTATATTTCATAATAACAGTACCATACAAAAGTATCAGCATCGTCTTCTTGGCCAGTGCAGATTTGTGGTTCATATGACTTTCTTTTAATAATCTACGCTGCATGATTGTTTCACTTTAGCCTACTGTAACCTTGTCTTTCAACATTTACTTGTTAGTGCTGGTTTTTGGGGCATTTTTTGTAGTTAAATCTCATCTCATTTAGTGGATTTCTTACAGTTATATGACCCATTTTTACATGATGTTCCTCACCATTTGTTTTTCCTGGGTTTTGTTGTGCATTTTCAATTTCCAAGGCATATTGCTTTGAGTTTTGTATAGTTACATATCATCTTACTTGTACTATCCATATGTTGTTTATAGCCTCACCACTGTTTATACTTGTGCCAAATTGTAGACATGGCTGTTTTCCTTCAATTGGTCAATACCACCAGTAAAAACAGTCTGTTTGCACATTTTTAATTGTATACTATCTTGCATTTTAAGATATGTGTTTCTAGAAATGCAAATTACAAGGAGATTCCAAAATTTTATTCTCTACTTGATATGGAAAAAGACATTCCATTACTTAAAATAATATAATTTCTTTGCTGTATGCTTCATAAAGTCATAATATTAAGCTGCTAAACAAAAAGTGTTCTGTGATTTACATTTACAGCCTTATCCAGAGCAACTTATACAGTCTTTGAGCAATTGTGGGTTAAGGGACTTAGGAGCTTAAATAACCAACTGTGGCAGCTTTTGACATAGGTGGGATTTAAACCCTGGACCAGAGTCCAGTACCTTAACCACTAGGCTACCGTAGTCCCTAGAAGTCCCTGATTAGTTTATCTGCTTCAAAGTAAAAAAAAAAGAAAGAAAAAACATCATCTAATTGTAGTGATTCCACTAGACTTTTTGCAAGGGGTTGTATGCTGTTCTGAGGTTTTACTTAAATAACACTGATTTTATTTTATTCCTGAAGTTTGGTCCCAATGGATATTACTTTGCTATTAACCCCAATGGATATGTCCTGCTTCACCCGAATCTGAAACCAGAGGTACTACTTAAATACTCTCTTCTTAAATTACTTACACACAAGTCTGTTACACAAGTAATATGCAGGAATATGAACACAATGTTTTTTCTTGTTCATTACAATCATGGCTCAAATTTGAACCATGCTCATTAAATCAGAAAAGGTTGGTACAGTGTGGAAAATGGGAATGCAATGTCTTATATTTACTATAACTTTTTTATGAATTTATGTTTATTAAATACTGAAATTAAGCTAACCAGACAAAATGAAAAATATGTTGGGTTAATACTATAATACTGCAATTAAATTAAAGACACGTAAATATCAGACACGCTGTGTTTAATTATTATTACTTAAGAGACTCAGATGATTAATGTTGCATAGGTCTATTTTCCTAACTGTCAACTAGCCACATGTTTACAGTGAACGATTTGATCAGTTTACCTTTTCCAGGAAATTATGTGAATTATGTTCAAGCTTCACTGGAATACAAACATAGATTGAATGTGATTCAATGTGTGTTGTTATATTCAATGCAGCTGTATCATACTGACTGATATTCCTTTCACTTCCATAGAATCCCAAATCTAAGGAGTCAGTGACATTAGATTTCTTGGATGCAGAATTGGAAAATGAGTTTAAAGAGGAGGTATTTTTGTCTTTAAAGAGAGATTCACAACATATCATGTGATCTAGTAACTATTTACTGAATAAGGCAATGTTTGGCTGTAGTATAATACCATTATAACTTTATAATTATATATATTCTACTGCAAATGAATGAATGATCTAAACCCATACCTTAGAAAACTAAATTTACCCACATATTAATTTTTCAAACCCACTTTAGTACAATTTAAGGTTCAACACATAGGCGCAGGCATAGGCACTAAACCCCCCACACACATTGCGCACATTTACTTTCACTGGGACAAAGTAGAGATACCTGGTATCCATGTATATGGAAAATGTGAAAACATTGGTGTATATACAGTAAAGAAGACCCACATAGACGTGGGGAGAATATGCAAATTGATCATAGGCTGTGACCACTGTCGTACTTCTTCCCATTATGATTTTCTGTTTAGAATTGACTGGTTTTGTTACTGAAATAGTTACGCACATGTATTCTTTTTCTATGTAGATCAGAAGGAATATGATAGATGGATTAGAAGGTGCTGAAACCATTTTTACCCTGGTGAAGTCCCACGATGAGGTAATGTAGTTCTTGGGCTTTTTTATTCGTTTTATGGTCCGGCTTCCTTTAAAGTTCAGTACATCTGGGGTACTGTAAATCTCTGCTCATAATGCTTGTCTGTTAAAGTCGGATAAACATTACTGCTGCATGGCATCAAAATCCTAAAAACTATATTACACAAAAACATTTTCTTATTCTTTTGTCCGTGTTGGTTTACAGCGTTATATAGACAGTGGCATGAGAAGATACACCTGGGCTCCAGTCCGTGCCACTGGTTACAGGTAACAAAATTTAGTGCAATGCTATCTATTTTGTTTAATTTTATTTTAATTGTATATATCTTTTAAATATTGCTTTTACAGCGTTTCCGTTGGTTTTCTATTCAAATGATTGCCAATAATGCCAATAAAGTCTGTTTTAACTGAAAAAAGAAAGATGTGGGGAGGGAGAGGGAGTGGGAGAGAGAGAGAGAGAAAGAGAGGGAGAAGGCGAGGGACAGAGACAGTGACCAAAGTAGGGTAATCTTTAACTGAACCACTAGAGGGAGCCATTTACATGACTTAATATACGAAAAATATCAATGTGAAGCTACCGCTGACCTCTTCTGCCTCTCATTGACCTCTTGTCATGTTGTCTTTTCCCAGCCTTGCACTGGTGCTCCCTGAGTACAGCGACCACTACATCAAAGCCAAAATAGGAGACACCATCACCCAGGCGAAATGTAAGGGGCTAATGTGCATTTATTTAAATCTCTTATAGACATTCTTTCCTTTAACATTAACAGTTTAGTTGGTTGTCACAAATTCCATGCATTTCTCACATCCATTTTACAACTTTAGTTGTCTATGCAGTTGTAACATTTCCTTAATGCCTAGTATACACTACACTACATTAGTGACTTATGAGTTTACTAAAACAATATTTTATCCCTTTCACCACCAGAGAGGGGCACATACTGCACAGTAAACCAAATTCATACACCAGATTTTTCTGCTAAAATAAGTATGTAGATAGAATTTCTACAACCCCAAGTCCAATGAAGTTGGGACGTTGTGTAAAACAAATAAATAAACAAAAACAGAATACGATAATTTGCAAATCCTTTTCAACCCATATTCAGTTGAATACATTACAAAGCTATTTAATAGCGACAAGCTATTTAATGGTCAAACTGATAAACATTATTGTTTTTTAGCAAAATCATTTTAAATTTGATACCTGCAGCACGTTCCAAAAAAGTTGTCACAGGGGCAACAAAAGACTGGGAAAGGTGAGAAATGCTCAGTTCATCACGCCATCTACAAGTGCAAGTTAAAACTCTATCGTGCAAAGAAAGTCATATATACAGGCTCGTGGTGGCCTAGTGGTTAAGGTACTGGACTATGGACCAGAACGTCCATGGTTCAAATCCCACCTCTGCCACAGTTGTGTCGCTGAGCAAGGCCCTTAATGCACAAATGCTTGGATTGTAAGACTGTATGTTGTAAGTCGCTCTGCATAAGGGCGTCTGCTAAATTAAGTAAATGTAAATATATCAACAACGCCACTGGCTTCTGTGGGCCTGAGCTCATCTGAGATAAACTGATGCTACGTGAAAAAGTCTCCTGTGGTCCGAAAAGTCCACATTTAAAAATGTTTTTTGAAGATAATGGATGTGTTCCCCGGACCAAAGAGGAAAAGGACTGTTTGATTGTTATCAGAACAAAGTTCAAAAGCCAGCATCTCTGATGGTGTGGGGGTGTGTTGGTGCCCATGGCATGGGTAACTTGCACATCTGTGAAGGCACCATTAATGCCGAAAGGTACATACAGGTTTTAGAGCAACAAATGCTGCCATCCATGTTTTTCAGGGACGTTCTTGTATATTTCAGCAAGACTATTAAGCAACTGAAGTTGTACATCATGCAAGAAAGGTAAATAATTCCACCTACAAAGCTTTAACAATTAGTGTCTTCAGTTCCCAAACACTTAATAAGTGTTAAAAAGAAATGGTGATGTAGCATAGTACCCCTGTACCAACTTTTTTGAACATGTTGCAGTCATAGAATTCAGTTTCAGTTTGGTACTTTCAATTTAACTGTCAATGAACAGGAGTCCACAGCCATATGACCTAACCTCACTGAGCTTTTTCGGGGCCAATTAAAGACAGAGTAACAACACAACATGCTCTCTGGAATATTGTGAAATATTTTGTGGGATAACATGGCTCATCAAATGGATCACGTATTAAAATTAAGAAAAGTGCTAAATAGAAGCATTTTTACTACTGCTCTCACATTTTACCTCTAATACATACAGCCTGTATTCTAGCTGTTATTATTGTAATATTCTTTGTTGCCTTAATTTATATGTTCCCCTCTGGTCTTGTGGTTTTTGCCTATCATTGGGTCTACAAATTTCTTGTAGTGAGATCACATTATATAAACTATGTCTAATACAGGCACATATTCAGATCCAAGAAATGGTACATTCATTTTAAACTCTTTTAGGCTTCCTGAAAGAGAGCTTCCCCCATGTACCTTGCATTTCCATACAATATTCTTATTCAAAGCTTCTGGGGCTGAATAAAATATTGGTTAATCCTTGTTCTTTCCTGTGTTTCCCTCCAACCCCCCATCTTCTCCAACATCTCTCTTCCATTTCTGTCTGTAGCCTGGAAGCCTTCCATTCATCCTGGCAAGTATTTTCCTCTTGTTCTTTCATTGTCATGGCATCTGGGGTGTCTCTTATATTCAGCTGTACAACGAGCTCAGCTGACTGTCACATCTGACTTACACATTCAATACATGCAGAACACACTTACAAGTGCTGCAATGTACCACCCAAGGATGTTTTGCCTGCCATGGTATTTGTGTATATGCTCAGATGAACTTTTCCATTGTTTGTTATCTATGTATGCATGTAAATGTGGCCAGTTTCAGTGATTATCACTGCTATGCACAGTGGGTCACCGCTATAGTAACCTATGGTTAATCACATACTG
This sequence comes from Parotocinclus spilosoma, assembly GCA_033117975.1. Classification (NCBI taxonomy): domain Eukaryota; kingdom Metazoa; phylum Chordata; class Actinopteri; order Siluriformes; family Loricariidae; genus Parotocinclus; species Parotocinclus spilosoma. The sequence goes on along the minus strand of JAVSBV010166458.1, from coordinate 9,615 downwards.
CATAAAACCCTAACATTTACATTTAAAGCTGCTCCACACCATCTGTAATTACTAAGTTGTATTCAGATGTTTTATTTTCTGATGAGCATGTGCAGGAAAACAACCACAGAAGTGAAAAAATCCACACAGTTCTATAATAAAAACAATGCCAAAACTTTAGTGGCATAGATAATGCCTTTATTACAATTAGGACTACAGATCCTACAAACTAGAATTTTTAGCAGTAGTGCATGTAGTGGAACAAATCCCTCTCCATAGTTATATAGACTAAAACAATATATATCTATTATATAGATTAAAACAAGATTCTAGAGTATAAATAGTTACTGAAAAGTAACTAAGCTTTTAGCTTTTTAAGTAATAAAAAAATAGTAATAAAAATATAATGATTCATATGCAATTCGATCACAAGACCTCGCAAAATACCTTTTTAAAAATGAGAATCTTGACCAAATAAGCAAGCAGATGTCATAATGGCAATGAATAATTAGACACATGCAGATAAACAGTAGGCAAGCAGCCTCAAATAAGGGTCCTGTCCTTTCCTGGGATAGACTAGAACCAGAATTAATATTTATTGTATAGCAGAACATAAAGGGAATTGAATAGTGATTGTAAAATAAAAATACATCAGGGGACGTATTCATAAAGATTCTAAGAATACTCTTTGAAAGCTCCTAATTAATCTTTATTTTATAGTTTACTGATTAATTTATTTTAACATATTTGTGTGTTCATGTCGGGTCGTTAATAAATAAAACCCATTTGGCACCCCTTGTAAGGGCAAGTGTTGTGGGGTTTCTAAGGCTGACAGAAGTTATTATATATTATAATTAAATCCAATAAAATCCAAAAATCCGAGTCAAAGTTTAAAGGAGAAATAAACATTTATTTGGTTTAATTTATGAATCCAACCAACATTTGAGAAAATCAATATGGACAATCTGGCATCTCTCCATTTTGGGGCTCTATTTAAAGACATCTGATAGTATCTAATAACATACGTCAAGGGATCGTTTAACCAATTAACTTCATTCATACAAATGTAAAAAAAATGTTATATTATCACTTTTGATACCCTCTATGTGTGGTTTGCAAACTTCCATTGGCATAGCATAAACCAGCAATCCTCTGTCAGATCATTCTGATCACAAGACTCATTATGTTCTTGTTTGTTCATAACAATTTATTTTAACTTTAATGGTTAACCCTGTCACGTTTTGGTTCTAAAAGGTTTTGGCTAACTCTGTGATATTCAATTATGTCTTTTGGGGATCGCAAGGTATTCCAGATAACCTTCTTGTTTTCTTTTATACAAATATAAATTCACATTTGTGCACATATTAACTAAAATATCAATATTCTATAATATTAAGTTCCATGTCTGAGAATCACCACACAAGTAATGCGAGGCATAATAATTTCTCCTGTTGGTGAATTAGTTTAATCTCACACTGAAATTAAGATAAGCTGAGTAAATGTAATCTGAGAAAAAAGTATTAGTTTTTTTTTTAACATAACGACAAAGTTTTTGGCGCTCCTGCTAGTAAAATTTTTATAAGTAAAATTTAACTATTAAAAATATAAACTTAGTGCTTGTAATGGAGATATTTTTTTTTCCCAGTTATTATAATTTTTTAAAAATCCTTTACACAAAACATTTCTGCCAAAGTGCAGATGACAATTCCTGCCGAAGAAATTCATATTTACATGTCCAAATTTACAATAACAGATTCTGCGCTACACATTTAAGCAACTATGTCCATACTATATTCCTCATGTGCTTAAACAAATCTGATTTCAATATTTTTATTCAAGACTTGTTCTGTGAATAAAATATTGGTGACTTTCAATCCTTGTGGTTTTACTGGGAATTATTTGCTTTCCTTTCCTCCCTACATGGCTTGGTCAATTTGCTCCCTCCCCTGTCTTCTCTCTTTTTTGTGGGATTACACTAGAGGAAAAAGATGGCAAGTATTTTTTTCCTTTTCTTTCCTATTGTCCTATCCTTCTCATGCCACATACCATTAATGCACCACAAATATACATAACTATGTAAGCACACTCACCCAGGGTTAAATGTAGTTCACGTTGTGCACTAGTGCAAGAGTACATTGCTATGTGTTATCGATTTGATATGAAATGCATCTAGGGTAAGAGCAACCAGTCACCTAGGGGGTTGAAACAACAAAGATTTTTTTTTAAATAAGCTGCAACAATGGACTTTTCTACAGTTGCATTAAGTAAAAGTAAATGTGCGTATATTATCATGATGTAAAACATGATTCAACTGAATTCAACTGAATCTGGAAATCTGACCATCTACTGTAATGCACTGCTACAGTGATACTGAAGTTTGGGACCCAATTAGGAGTTTTTTTATTGCTGAAAATTATCCAAAACAACAAATTTGTAAGCACCAAAAGTACATAAACCTCTGTGATTAATAGTTAATTTAAGAGTAAAACAAAGACAGCTGCTTTCAGTCAAGTGTATTTAAAAAACAGGGATCTGTCAAAGTCTGATCATCACAACATGTTTGTGTTGTGTAACTTGTATGTAATTAATTGCAAATGTCACAGTGGTTAATTTGAATGCTTATGAGTTCACTGCTCAAAACAATTGTGTTCATGGCATGGTTGCAAAGAGAAATCCACTGCTCTCCAAAAAGGTCAGTTTTCAGGTCTGCAAACTGAAGGTCATTCTTTAGTTTGTTAAATATTATAGTGTTTAACATGTTAAAGAACCTTGTCCCATCTGTGAAATATGGTTGTGATAACAGGTTTTCTTGCCTGTTTTGCTGTATCTGGACAAGGACAGCTTGTCATCATTCTTGGTACTAAGAATTGTGAATTATAACTGCAAATTTTATATCACAAACTGCTTGTCAAGAAAAGGTGAAGCATTTAGCCTTGATGCACACAAGCCATTCTACAAAAGTAATGGTTAAAGAAGAAAGTTCATGTATGGGAAAGGCAGAGTCCCTGTCCATTGCCAGCTACCCAGGATTTAAGCTAGTCTATAAGGAGGAATGGACTAAAAGTTCTCCAACTTGATGTGTAGTACTAAGTACTATCTGATCTATATATCTATACTGAAATCAAAGGATTACATTCTTTTAATACCTAGTTATAGTAATATTGGACTACAAACCCAAAACAGAAAAATGTATGCATAAAAAAGGCAAAAAAAAGGAAACTGAGTTCACAAAGTGTTTGTGACAGTATGTACCCAAGATATTTAGTTCTATCTGGTTAACTTTATTTGATTTGTTATTAACATCCATTCCTGCATTTCAAACCTGCAATACATTCCAAATAAAGTTGGCATGGTAAAGCATTTACCACTTTGTAGTGTTGCCTTTCACTCTAAAAGCGTTTTTTGGCACAGAGGATACAAAGTGATTTAGTGTTTCAAGTGTTAATATTGTTAATATGTACAAGAGTAAAATTTAGAGTGTCATTTTAAAGTCTCCACACATTGCCTACTGGGGACAAGTCAGGACTGCATGCAAGCCACCATCTTCTTCTGCAGCCATGCCTTTGCAATGTGTGCTGCATGTGGTTTTGCATTGCCTTGTGAAAAATAAATGTGCCTACAAAAAAAAATCATCTCTGGTCCAGCACACATGGCACCCAATCATCTCTGGTCCAGCACACTTGGCACCCATTTCTACCCAAAAATATCTTAAATGCTGTTTTGTCTCACCACAAATACACAAAGGCCCATCCAGACTTCTACACTTACATTTTACATTTACGTAATTTAGCAGACGCCCTTATCCAAGGCGACTTACAAATAATACAGTCTTACAATTCAAGTAATTGTGGGTTGAGGGCCTTGCTAAAGGACTCAACTGTTGCAGAGATAGAATTTGAACCCTGGAGATTCTGGTCCATAGTCTAGTACCTTAACCGCTAGGCCACTACAGTGATTTTTACATTTTATTCTATGCCATCAGACTGTCTGTCCTCCAAAAAGTCCTGGGAAGTCAATGCTGCTTCTGGAAATGGTAAACATACGACTGTTAACATGTAATGCTCACAAGAATTAGGGGATACTTTAAAATTAAATATCCCATAATAAATCTCAAAATGTTAAGGAATGTGTTGCAGGCCTGAAATGCATAGATAGACCAGACAAAACCTAAGACAAACTGGATTATTGAATTGTATTATTTTTATTTTATTGTGTTTTCCATACTGTCTCAGATTTTTCTGATTTTGACATTTTATTACACAATAAATAAATGACTTAGTATATTATTTAGCCGTAATTGGCTTTTCTACATCTACTTTTAGGACTTGAGATAAAACCTGATCATTTATTGGGCCATTTATGGAGAATTATTTCTCAAGGATGAACCAAGTATCATGTGCCACTGTATATAGAGTATTTTGTATTTCTGTGTTGCGTATGTCTCATTCCATATGTTATTCCCTCATACTTCGTTACCTTCAATGTTACACTAAAAAGCATTTGCATAGAGGTTGAACTAATTTACAGTGCATGTTTATACAGTGACCCTAAAGCATTTGTCTTTGCTATGTTACATCTGTGACACTGTTTTTTAACATTTACAGTAGTGCTACAACTGTCAGTTATTTAGGACATCTTACACCCATCTTTTTATGTTTGTTTTATTTTTAGTCTCCGAAAGCCTACAGGTTGATAAATTTGAAGAGTATGGCTACACCTTTATAGCTCCCAGGTCAGTGGTTAATCAGATTTAATTAGCAGGTATGACAGACTTTACTTTACTATACAATCTTTTTAACAAGGGAATAATGTGTCTCATATTTTGCCTTGTAGAGAGTACTGCAAGGACCTTAATCCCAAGAATAACAACAACATGGAGTTCCTGGGTGCCTTCAATGAGTACATCGACAGGAAAACACCAAATAATCCATTATGTGAGTCCAGGAGATGAGCACCAGTTTAACAGACATAGTAATTTGACAGTTTTTTTATCCAAGGTTACATATCATTCAGAATATAATCTGTGCCCAGAGTTGTGGAATTAATTTATAATACTCAGGATTGACACATATTAGTTACAAATTAACATCTGTAAAGCAGAACCATACAAGTGTATACTTATACAAGACTAACATTCATATTTTCTTGAAAATGGTACAACTGGAATGACTCATGGATACAGTTCCATATTTTGCATGTCCAAAAGCAGCACAAGAATAGAGCATTGCTTACTGGAGTCAATTGGAAAAGGGTATTGTACCCTGGAAAGCTAACAGACCTTTATTCTTTTTGGCATGCCACTCTTACTTAAAGCTCTTTAAATAGAGTTGTGTTGATTCCAATTCCAAATAATGGCCATAAAGAAAAAACTTTACCCATTTGGAGGTTAGAGGGGCATGCAAGAGAATAAGGTTGCCCCTCCCCATAACTGATGATATAATGGTTTTTGTTGCAACTGCCAAATAAGTACATCTCTTGAGACCTATTATTAAGCATGCATATTCCAGTGAATATCAAGTTATATTTATGACTCTCAAGTTGACCATTGTGGGGTTCGGCCATGATACCGTCTCTTCTGTGTAGCCTTTGATCCTAATGCTTGAGGTGCACTAATCACTTGGGTGACTGCACGTGTTAGAAGTGTGGTACCCTCTGTACCTACACTCCCAACTCGTTCCAATTACCTTGTGTAAGTGAGAGAAAGCAGGACAAGAGAGCGACAGAGAGACAGACAGAGAGCAAGACAGAGGGAGAGAGGGAGAATGGTTGTACTGAAAGTGGGTGAGAGCATGATGAAAATTAAGTTTAGTGAAACGAGTCGTTTAGCAAGTTGATTGCTATTTCAGACATTCTAGTAAACCTACAGTTGAACCAGAGATGTGTGTCGTGTGTGTTTGTCATATCTTGACACTTATTCATCATTTTAGAAACACATGTGGCTAAAAACATCCCTTAATCAATCATGTGTCTTTTTTATGTGTGGGCTTAGACATTCATGGCCCTACAATTACCGTATAAGCCCAGAGTTGAAAATTGTTTACACCATGCAATTTACTCAATTTAAACACTCATATTTGTAAAGATTTGTTGTAAAAACTTACATAATTGTGTTGTATGATCTCAAAATGATACAAATGGTTACAGTCAGATTGGACTGAATTCCTCAGCTGCCTCCAATAAGGCCCTAATGAAAAGCACACAGCACTGGGAGGTGCAGAGCAAAGTGCTATACCAGCTGCCCTCTCTGAAGTGTGTGTTGTGTGTCGTAAAGGAGTTACCTGGTCTTTACATTAAGGAACTGCAACACAACAATTTAAAGGCTTCAAAGGACCAGAAGTGTACCCCAGAATAACTATGCCCTTTTGATGGGTTTTTCAGCCGTACTATACGGACATGTTTTACGTTTACATACTTAATCTGCACATTATGTTCTCTCGCATGATTACAATCTTATGAACTTCTACTTTTCCTGCACAACTCCATCAGGGGTCGTGTGTGTGGTAGGTTCCTATTATTGTGATGGAGACAGGTGTTTACATTAAACTGGAAACAGAAGGAATGGGATTATGAGGGTCATAGCCTGTTATTAGATTTACATGGTTATATAAAAGAGGAGAAATCTATATAAAATTACATTTTATGTTTTAGTAACTCAAACTTACTCTAATTTTATATGCTGGTAGGTAATGCGGATCTGGTGAACCGACTCTTACTGGATGCAGGCATCACTTCTGCAGTGGTAAAACACTGGAAGCAGCAGGATCCGTGAGTAAATGCTTAAACACAAACCCCTTTTGCAAAATCTGTTACCTTTCATTTGAGCAGTTTCCACCATTGGTGTCAGACTAAAGTTGTAAATGTCCAAAGCCCTGTTAGTTTAATATTTATTTTCATTTAACACACTAGATTGAATGTATAAGTTAATACTCAATAACTTTGCAGGCTAAAACAGGTGTGTAAGATTTAAGGGTTTATCATGCCAGAATGACATGTTAGTTACCATTCATTATAGTGTTGAACAGGCTAAATGTGCATGGCCATGTGATCTACAGGTGCAACAGAATCAATGCTAAATTTGTGGCCACAGATGGAGGCATCACCAGAGTTTATCCACAAAGGTAAGAGGCAGTCTTTATACAGATGTTCAGCTTTAAATTAACTAGAGACACAATGTAGAAATTATGCCTTTAAGCCATACGGTTACATGTTTATGCTTTTCGATATGCACTGCATATGGAAATCTGACTGTATGTGTTTGTTTGGTATTGTTTCTGTTTGATGAATTGTCTGCTTGTGTTTTTTAGTGCTGGGCCAGAGTGGACTGAGAATCCAGAGACCTATGAGTCCAGTTTCTACAAGAGAAGCCTGGATAAGGATGTTTACATATTTACACCCCCAACACCAAACAACACATCTCGTAAGTCTTCATTCTCCGGTAGATCTTATAAATTTCTAAAAATAGTCTGTATATCCTTTATTAACTAAATATGTTATCCCCTTAGTGATGTAATTATAAATACGTAAAAAGCTATTTGACAGCTCTATATCATTTTATTTATTAGTTGAATAGTACAAGCAATCCCTCCATGCCTGCTTTTCTCTTTCTGGCCTGCATATAGCCCTATAGCTTTAAACTAAATGCATAGTTCCTTTTTAAATATTTACTGTTATTTTTAAGTAAAACACTATGTATCCATTATTTTAATATATTTTAATATATTTCTTCCATGTATTATTAAAATGGCTAACATGACCACCCAGCAGTTTAATTACCACAATGACAATAATGGCATGTACATCAATATGGGCATTTGTTTCAGTTTAAAGTTTTAAGGCTTAAAATGCTCATCCGAATATCATAATTGTTTAATGATATTAAACAAAGTTTCTAATATCATGTCAGAAAGCATCTTAGCAAGCAAAGCGGTGACCCTTACAATTGATGGAGTTCAGCTCAAACCAGCAGGTAAGGATTACCTGGATGGGGTCTCATATATTTGATTCTTTATGCTCTAAAGTATGCATGAAAGCTATGATAATTGTTGTGTATTGTTGTTCTAGTGGTTGGTGTGAAACTGGACATCATAAATTGGATGCAAAATTTTATGAATGCAACAAAGAAATCCAATGTGGGTACATCACACAGCAAAAATATCAGTTTTTGTATGTCAGTAATTGTACTCTATAGTTGTACAAACATGACTGACCATAGTCAAAATATCTTCTATTAGGAAGTTATTCACATCTAAAGCAATTTATTTTTTCTGACAAATGCAAAAATGTGAATTATTAGGTATTGTGTTTTTGTCTGTTTTTGACAGTGTAATGGTGAGATCTGTGGATGTAAGAAAAATGATCAGGTGAGATATTATTAATGAGACAAATTCCATTGTCCATTTTATTACCATTTGAGAAGTAGGTATCATATACTGAAAATGTGGAAAAAACAGTTGTCTAAGGAAAATATTAATTACTTGTTTACTTTTCTTCATAATCTGTGGCCAGGGTCACACACCCCAAGATTTATTTAGAAATAATAGCACTAGACATACAGTTAAACAATTTTAAATTAGCATTACTGCTTAATACACTGCTCACAAGAATTAGGCGATATTTCATTAGGGGATATTTCTTATTGGTTTCATATGTTTTGTGAGCAGTGTATATAATTATATAGATTATAATCTATATTCATGTTTTGTGTCCATCTTTTTTTCGGACCCCATAGAACATTGACTGTGTGCTACTCGATGATGGCGGTTTCCTAGTCATTTCCAATCAAGAGCGCTACAATTATATGGTTAGTATATATTTCCCACAGTCAGAGATGTTTGGTCATCTAATCTTCTTTTGCTCAGTCTGCCTGTTTATTTTTTCAATTATTAGTGTATTTGTAAAATCTGCTTTTATGCATATCTGTTCTAATCTCTGGTTTACATCTGTGTGTTGCCTGTATGTTCAGATTGGGGAGTTTTTCGGTGTGATTGACCCCAGTCTGATGAGAAACTTGCTGAATGATACTCTTTTCACTTTCACCAAATCCTATGACTACCAGGCAGTTTGTGATCCACCTCCTAAAAAAGAAACAGGTGCTGGCTTCAGATCAGTTTATGTGGTAAGTTTATCAGTGGCTGATCTTTACAACCACTAGATGATTCTGATAAATTAATTAAAAAGTCTTCAAAATTCAAGTATTTTATTCAGCCATGATCACATCCTTTATAAATTTGATATAAGGCATCTATATGGTAACACCCACAGTATTCGCTCAGCCCTGCTAGGTTCTTGTCTGTTATAGTTAACTGTTCACAACCTTGGCAGGTCATAAAGCGAAAGGGAGCCTACAGCAACTTGATTTGCGTGTGATCTTTCTATAATAAGCTGACAAGACCAGATCACACTTCCTGTCTGATCCACCCAAAGTCCAAATGGTGACTAAGGCATCCGAAAAACACACTCACCCCTGCATCACGGCTTATACATCCTTTGTAATGTTAACTAGAGCAGTATGTTCATTCCTGGTCATTTTAAACACTTGGCCCTTCTGTTATATATATATATATATATATATATATATATATATACACTACCGTTCAAAAGTTTGGGGTCACTTAGAAATTTCCTTATTTTTGAAAG
>JAVSBV010166420.1:0-12500 GCA_033117975.1 Parotocinclus spilosoma | reverse complement strand
CACTGTGTCTTTAAGAAACAACTAATATCTGACATTTAACAAGTAAGGTGTGTGTGTGTGTTTGTGTGTTTGTGTTTGAGGCCAATGTAATGCTAGCTTCGTTAGGCTAACAATGTTAAACAGCTAATACAATTCCAAGAATACTGTTATGCAGCTAGTCATGTTTATTGAATTGTATTATTTTTTTGAAGCATAATAAGTAACATCACTATGTATCAAACATCCAGCTTTCATTCGACTCCCATACTGCGGGAAGCCAATGAAGTCAGTGTTCATTAAAATGTGAGCTGATATTTTAATTAAGAAACAAGGTAAGCCAACAAATATTATCAGTAAATGTTAATCCATTTGGAATTTAAACATTTTAACAACATATTGATATTTTTTGTATACAACAGGCCTCATTCATAAAACCTTAACCCCCGTAAATTAAGTGTGAGCAAATTATAAGTAAAATGGACCTTCCAGATTTACAAACTCTGCAAATAAGGCAAAACCCAGATTGAGCAAGTCTTGGGCAACAGTGGCAAGGAAAAATGTTATAAGGAAGAAACTTAGGGAGGATCAAGTCTCAAAAGTAAACAGAAGCCAAATAAATATGACCAATAATATATATATATACAGTATATATATATATACATACATATATACATATATATATATGTATATAATTCTACTGTTAAATATAGAGATATAACAGTAGTGAAACTAGATTTTAAAAGAAAGATTGAATAATGAAAAAAAAGTTTCAGTTTCTGTATGAAAAAAGTCACAACAAGGTAAAACAAGGAATTTTCTACACACACACACACACACACACACACACACACACACACACACAGCATGCATCATCACGGAAGGTGTTAAACTTAACACATCTCACCATGCTAGTTATTTTTAGCCTGCACACATCACCTATGTTTAGTCCAGGATTCACTGTCGAGCTTCTCTGGGCTCTTTCGTCAAAATGGGGAAAGTGTTAGAGTAAGTGTCCGCATACAGATGGCCTGGCCCGGGGTGTGTGTGTGTGTGTGTGTGTGTGTGTGTGTGTGTACCTGATTGAGCTAAAAATACTGCAACTCTGTCACTGTAATGGATCACTACGGAGGAAATAGCAATGAACACACTCCCCGCAAAAGAGAGAGAGGAAGAAAGAGGGGGATAAAAATTGACAGAGAGAGTTGGGGCGAGAGATGAGTAGAAAGGAACGAGAAAAAGGCTGAGATCAAGCAACAGAAGGAGGACAAGTGAGTACTGGATGCGGAAGTGTGTTTATCTGTTATTGTGTTTTCACATTTGACCCCGAGTAGGTGTATGTGTGTGTTTTGTGTGCTTGTGTGTGTTTCTGAGTCAGCATTTTTACCCTGCTTTGGTTTCTATCTTCCGTAGCAGGATGTGTGTGTGTGTGTGTGTGTGTGTGTGTGTGTGTGTGTGTGTGTGTGTGTGTGTGTGTGTGTGTGTGTGTGTGTGTGGTAGTGGCAGGTCAGGTCATTCTAGCATCCGATGCAATACGATATTTTGACTTTCTGTGCTAGCCAGGGCAATTCAGTCAAACACCATGAGACACTTAAAATAAAAAATGCAAACAACTAAAAAAATATTAGGCACAATATTCAAATGCAAACATATAATTTACTACCACAATTACACCTAATGCTATACACAAGGTTAAAAAGCAAACATACACAACTGAAATGGCAAAATAGTCAATTTGTAATATCAGTACAATATTAGAAATATATAACTCAGTAACACACAATGTCAAAAGACAAATCATATGACACAGAAAAAAAATGATAATTAAAACTAAATTACAAATAAAATGTAATATACTACAATGCTTTAATTATACACAATACTGTGGTACAAAAATAAAATACACAATAAACTACAAAGCATTTGATATACACAATACTGTCGTAAAAAAATTAAATACACAATATACCACAAAACATTTGATATACACAATACTGTCATACAAAAATAAAATACACAATATACCACAAAACATTTGATATACACAATACTGTTGTAAAAAAAATAAATACACAATACACTACAAAACAATACGGTCGTAAAAAAATTCAATACACAATATACCACAAAACATTTGATATACACATTACTGCCATACATAATAAAATACACACTATACTACAAAACATTATATATTTACAATACTGTCATAAATAATAAATACACAGTATACTACAAAACATTATATATTCACAAAACTGTCATAAATAATAAATACACAATGCACTACAAAACATTTGATATACACAATACTAACGTAAAAAAAAAAAATAGACAATATACCACAAACATTCAATATGCACAATACAGTCATAAATAATAAAATACACAATATACCACAAAACATTTGATATACACAATACTCCCATAAGTAATAAAATACACAATATACTACAAATCATTATATATTCACAATACTCTCATAAATAATAAAATACACAATATACCACAAAACATTAGACATGCACAATACTGCCATACATAATAAAATACACAATATACTACAAAACATTTAATATACACAATACTGACGTAAAAAAATTAAATACACAATATATCACAAGCATTGAATATACACAATACAGTCATAAATAATAAAATGCACTAATACACAATATACTACGGATTATTAATTGGAACATAAAACATTATAATAGAGCCTTAATTGGTGCACCAGTCTAATAAAGCTATCACACCACCAGAGGGACCTGGACCAGGCCCTGACCAGGCCGAGCATGAGATGCAGGCATGATTAGCTCTCTCTGAGGGAATAAAGAGAGTCATCATTCCCTGATGCTGCAACAGTGATTCATACCCGGCCCTGCAGTGGACAGGTGTCCCATCTAGGGCACTGTGGTAGCCTAGCGGTTAAGGCACTGGACTTTGGACCTGATGGTCCTGGTTTCAAATCCCACCTCTGCCAAGCTGTCTCAGTTGGGTCCTTAAGCAAGGCCCTTAACCCACCATTAGTTGAATTGTAAGACTGTATGAGTTGTAAGTCACTCTGGATAAAAGCGTCTACTAAATGCAGTAGATCTATGATGTAGATGCAGGGCATGACATCTCCTGTTCTATAGGGGTAAGCAGTGAAGCACTAGGATAGTGAGTAGTGCACATGCACAGTAGTATGTTCTACCTCTCTACATGACGTAGTGAAATTCGTTGAGCTGTTTAGGTGGTTTGGGCTGTTTTGGCTGTTGAGTGATATCCTCAAACATTTAAGTCAGCCATTTCTTTACCGTAGACGATACGTATCGCATGTATCGTATCGTCTCTTCAGTTACAAGAACCTTACGCAATCCTCACACCAGATAAATAAAATTAGCTCACGTCTAGAAAGCTCCACATGCATGCCTATTGCACGTTGATGTTATGACACTCTCATATTCCTCAGCCATAAATAACCTGTTACTAATTAATTCTGCTCACAGAGCATCGTATAGCAGAATTACGGTAACAGAGTGATCGTTCTAATGGTAAAAATTCTGTTTCTAGTGGGAGGGTTTTGCACTCAATCATGCACAGTTGTAAGCACCTCATTTGTTGCTAGATTTCCTGAGTCTTCAAATCCTTGTAAGAATGATATTGATATCTGGCAAAGAGACACACTGAAACCCTGGCAGTAGAAAAGTGTAGCTAAAACAATTTCCTCTGAGATTTACCCACTCAGTTTCTTTCACACTTTGCTCAGAGTTGTATTGGCTCGGTAACTTGTTAGGAAAGTAACAAAATGACATCAGCTGTGGTACAGATGGCACAAGACTAAGTCATACTAGTCACCATTTTTGTCTTAAAAAACAGTCGTAACCTCTTGGTGTGGACGGTTTATACTTTCTCTTGGCTGCAGTAATACACTGTATTGTAGGACAATGTCCTGTAAAACCCCTGATGCCTCAGAATTTTGGGCAGATGGACATAATGATGCTCTACTAGTCAGGTGCAATACAAGTATATGCCTGTGCTTGCCATTATGGTTGAGCAATAAGGACAGGAAATCCTTAAACCAGTCCAACACAACCCAATCCAGCTACAGACTGAAGGTGACAATTATAGTGAAAGTCTCTGTGGGAGTGACAAGGGTTCTGAAGCGGATCAAATATAGTCAGATACGTTTAAATTACTGCCCATGAACTCTATTAGAATAAACATTAGGTGGTCTAGCACGATAAAGAGTCTGTGAAAGAGAAAAAAGGAGCAGAGAAAAAGTTATCTGCATAGAGCTAATGATGAGAAAACGATGTTCAACCATTCAAAAAGCATCCTCAAAGATAGCATCACGAAAAATGGGTGACATACTCAGTTCAGGAGGGCAGGGTAAAAAGGGGTACAAGGTTCCACTTCTGTCTGGCTGGACACTACATGCAGGAACTGAACAATCCATGAGCGCCTCGGATCAGAACTGCTGTTTCCTGGTTAGCTGAGGTACTTTGGCAATGTAAAGTTGCCAAAAAAAACAGTGAAAACAGCAGCAATTGGGCAATGTTCCAAACTAAACATTTCAGTCTGTGTGTGGGATCAGCAGGTGTCCAACATGAATCAGGAAATACACATGTAGTCTAGGTCTAGTCTTTTAAGAATATAACCCATGTCCCAAAACAACCAACCAAATTTGTTCAACTCTAAGAAACACTGATTTAAATTCAATTCAATGTTATTTGTATAGCGCTTTTTACAATAGACATTGCCACGAAGCAGCTTTACATTGCTATATAAACAATTGTCACAAATTGAATTTCCTAATGAGCAAGCCAATGGCGACAGTGGAAAGGAAAAACTTCCTGAGAATAAAAGAAAGAAACCTTGAAAGGAACCAGACTTAGAAGGGAAACCCATCCTCTTTTGGGTAATAAACATAATTAACATTATATAATAAAACATTTAAATGTATGAAATCAATGAAAGGATGGGAGAGGGAGCATCTTTGGCATGGCTGATCCTCCTGTCTGATAGGAGAGGGAGCATTTCCCCAAAGTGACAAATTTTCTCGTCAGGTAAAATGCACCTGACCAGCCCAGCAACCAGCAGTAAAGGATTGAGCACCTTGGTTATAACACACAATCCTTCATATCAGCAAAATGGTTTTCTGAACCTCTGGCCTCAATCGTCTGGCTTTAAGAATTCGAATTTGTGTATGCATGATTTCTGAAAAGTGCAGGGTATATGTGATTTCTGCTAAAACATTTAGAGTTGTAAATACAGAAGTATAGATAGATTCATTTGATTTTATTTTTCCATGGCAAGTATTAATAAGAAAAGGTCGGAAACCTCGTCAATCATGGGTCAATTAGTCTACAGGTATTTCTGTAAACCAAGTATCAGATACTAGAGGAGCTTCTAGAGGTTAGGTCCACCATTGACTACATCCTGGGTGAAGCTTGTTGTACATCCAGTTATTCTGGTCTGAGTTGCAGGCACATTAAGGGCCAATCCTGGAAATCACTGGGCACAGGCAGAGGCACCGGTCCATCAGAGGGCTCGTAGGAGCTTTTATGAGGTCTTTAAAACCAACTTCTCTAAAATAGCGTGTCAGAGCGTGGCTATAATGGGAGACACAACTAGGCTTAGCAATGCAGAACTGACACACACTAGCATGCGGATTTGCCACCTCATCAGTAATCACACAGATGTTGCTGTTGTGCATAAGTTTAGAGAGGAGTCTAAGGTTTGCATTTCAACCAAGTAGCTACACCTGTTCTAAGTTATGCTCCATTTTTAAACACATCTAGAAGCTTTTAAAATTAAGGTCTTTCCATGGTAATTGTGTGTGTATGGCTGAATGAGAAGTGAGAGTGACAGAAACTGAGGGTAAACCACACACACACACACACACACACACACACACACACACACAGTTGTAGCATGTGACTGTATGAGCATGTGCTAGTCACTCCCTTGCACATGTTGCATTTAGGGTTCTCTTCTATTTGTTTTTGTACTAATTATTTAAAATGGCTGCATGGCTGAATGCAGCATTAAACATCTACTACTAATTTAACTATTAATTTGTTATTTATTTATTGACCTGGTTTTGCTGTAATTTAATATTATTTTGGTGTTTATTTAGTTAGCATCTAGGCCACCCATGGAGGACGGGTCCCCTGTTGATTCTTGGTCCTCCCAAGGTTTCTTCCTACCATTTTAGGGAGTTTTTCCCTGCCGCTGTCTCCCTAGGTTTGCTTGGGATGTAATATTGGGATTGGCCCTTTAGGACTGTGTAATATTGTGAAGCTGCTTTAGGACAATGCTACATTGTAAAAGGCGCTATAGAAATAAATGAACATGAACTTGAACTTCAACTGAAAATCTGAGGAATCAAAGACGCACCTACATCCCTTAGATGAATGCAAAAACAAAAGCATTTTCATATTTCTTCTCAATGGCACCATCTTTGAAGGTTGATATGCTCACTCCATCCTTTATGACACTTCTTGCAGCCTAGGTATAATAATTCATTGCAGGGTTTTCCTATTGTAATTTTTTTTTTTAAGCGCATCGTGAGCCACGCCCTTGGGTCCATGTCATGGTGAGACCCCCGGGACGTCCCACAGCGCTTTCTGCCAGGTTTTCCATTCTTTGGCTGCTCTAATTCCTGTGCTTCTACAGTCGGTTTGGCTGGTAAGCTCAAATGGTCCAACTGTTCTTTCTAGTAAAGCTGGTTGACCTGCACACCAGGTGCCAAAAAACGCACAGTGGTTTTTGCCGTTATTTTAAGGATTTAACTCAAAAGGGATTAGACTTGGTATTCAGATTTGTTCATTAACATAGCTTATTATTATAGCATACAGAACCAGTTTGCCTTAAATGCCCAACTGTATCTTATCTTCTATCCAGGCTAGAGGCGGTACAACAGGGTAACTAGAGCCTCCTTTCAATATTATAGTTTTCCACATTAAACTTATCTTATATAGTAATCACTTACATATATCGTTATTACATTTGCATATAAAAAGTTTTATTCCATTTCATCAACTTCTTGGTGAGTTATTATTTTGTCAATTCATGTATTATATATTGAATTATACAGTTTTAAAGTCTTTCCAAATATGAACTGCATCTGAAATGGCATACTTAAACGGTATGTATTAGGTTTGATTTAGTTCGTACTGTTTATCCGTTTTTCTCGTACTGTTTAGCAAATACAATGTATTCCCACACACTTACCCGTTCTCACATACTGCTTTACACACTGTTCCACACTGCCTCTAACCATGGGCTCAAAGCCTTACATTTATTCCATAGCTGGTCTCTAAGACACCCCTAAAGATTATTTTTGTGGTCACAAAGCTAATCTTACATTTCCAAACATGCACTCTAATTCACATCCACATTTCACATACACAATCAAAATGACAATTAAAATTTTACAAACACATACCCTGTATGGATCAAAGGACACACCCACGTTAACAATCTGTACAAAACTATAACATTATCCATTGAAACGTAGTATTTATAATGTAATCAAGCATGTATTTATTTTTAAGGTACTTTAGTTATGTAGTACCTATGGACTTTAAGCAGGACTGAGCCAATGGCATCAGTGTTTGCCCGGTGCATGTGGGGCATCAGCCAGTAGGAGAGGGCGATGGGCAGTACATGGGGTGAATAGACCAATCGTGTGCAGGCTGAGAGGTTAATGAGAAAAGCTGCTGGGCTTCCTGCCAAGCGAGACTGAGCTTCTCTTCCACAATGAGACTGAGCTGTGGCTAATTATATACTGTACTGAAAGAGAGAGCGAGAGAGACAGCGCGAGAGAGAGCGAGAGAGAGAGAGAGCAGTCTGATAGGGTGTTATATAGAAATAAAGAAAAATAGGAAAAGTCAAAGAGGTCGGCTAAACTCAAGTGTGTGTGCGAAGTGATTGAGTGAGAAAGAGAGAGAGCAGTGTGTTCATGCCAAAGAGCAAGAGAGAGCGGTGTAGAGAATGCTGTCAGTGGGTGAGACAGAGAAACGAGAGTAGGTAGAGGAGAGAGGAAAAGCGAGAGGGAGAGTGAACGAGAGAGAGAGAGAGAGAGAGATAGTGTGTGTAAGTGAGTTGGATGTTTGTATCAGCTTCAGCATTGCCGACTGTTCCAATGATCAAACACACCGCTCCTCACTACACTGAGACACCCACAGAGGTAGGACATCCACTGTGTGTGTTTTTGTGTGTCAGAAACTATGCAAGTGTGTATACCCTGGAATTGCTGCGATGATTGCTAACATGGTCGAGAAATAGGTGTGTGTTTGAGTGTGTGAGTGTTATGCACGAGGAACTCTTCTGAACCAGTATGTGGGTGTGTAAAAGTAGGTATTTGCATTTATGAGCATTTATGTACATACATGCACAGAGCGTATCTAGTGTGATCTATGATTGATACACACACACTCACTAATTACAGTACACACAGTACACATACGTTCTAGAGATCTCGGAAACATAACATATGTGCATGTGTGTAAAGAAAATTGTACATTATTAGCAGCACACACACACACTCACACACACACACACACACACACATAGATAGATAGATAGATTATACAACCGTGTAACAGTACACACAATATATGCATTGTTTTGCTGTCATGGTCATTAATAACATATTTATGAATGCATTTTAGGGTTTTTTTCTTCAATGCAATGTCACGGTCCATGTTTTATATTTCAGCTGTTTGTCTGGACATATAAATGGAATTAATTGTCCACCAATTCCCACATTTAATACTTACATAAACGCACAAACTGAACTTGTAACGTCATAACATGAGATGACTTGCATTTCGGTCAGTGGTGTAATCTGATTTTCAATCCATCTTTACAATCGCAGTCAGTTCTCATATTGGAAATTAGGAATGCACTTGGCAAATATAAGGGTAAAGAAAGGGTTAAATATATATTTGTGAGAACTGAGTTTAATAGTAAAAGTATCTGTTTTAACCCTCTCCTATCCGTTCTGGTCAGGGTCACAGAGGAGTCTGTAACCTATCCCAAAATTCACAGAGTGCTGTGTCTGCATCTTGTGAAATCCAGATTAAGCTCTGGACCCTCCCAGGTAATGGGAAAATGATTGTATTATTATACCGTTTATCAAACTTATATTTACATTTATAACATTTAGCAGACGGTGTTTTCCAGAGAGGCTTACAGCTGATACAGTTTTACAAAGCAAGCAACTGTGGGTAAAGGGCCTTGCTCAAGGGCCCAACAGTGGCAACTGAGCAGAGGTTGGATTTAAATCCAGGACGTTCTGGTTTGCATTTGCTTTTACCTGTATCTCTAGTGGAACTTGCAGTTTGAACGCCACCAAGGGAATAGCAGCATGGGTACTGTATAAATTAACAGCATATAAATCAAATGTAATGTTTAAATTCACAGAAATGATACTATTAAACTACTTGCATTACAGCATCATATTATTTTATACTACACATCATACTACACTGACATGAAAATCTAACGTTTTAAGGGCCTTGCTCAGGGACCCAACTGTGTTAGAGGTGGGATTCGAACCCTGGACCTTCTGGTCTGTAGTCCAGTACCTTAACAACGGTCTCATATGGACTAGCATAGATAGCATGTAACAGCTAACAGTGTAGCAAGCAGTGCTGGGTTAAATACTTGGAAAAAACAATTCATTTAAATTTGTTAACAAGTGCATATATTAAATCTTCAATATATAACCTAGAGTACAGAAATAAACTTCAACTGCACACCCACATCTAGCAACCAGCAAAGTCAGAATTTTGCTAAGCTGCAGTGTGAACACATGCTTTGGTTTATGTGATTATATCACAGTGCAATTTTGGGGTTCCAGTGAAATTTCCTGGCTCTGCAGTAATAACCCATGTGTGCCCAATAAAAAGCCCTGCCACTAACAGGCGTTAATTGCTTACAAGTATAGCAGCAATACAATATCATCAACTTTATCATAAAGTGATCAAATTGATTGAGTATATATTTAATTACAGTTATTTAATGTCATTTATTTTTCCAAGTTTTACTTTCAATACTGGCAATATATTAAATGAAATGCTGAATTAATAGAAAAGTGTAAGCTCCAGTCGCCTTTTTCTTATTATTCACCTCTTATTCATGTCTTTCCGTCCATGCATACGTGTGTGGGTGTGGATGTGTTTGTGTGTCTGTATGCAAGTGCACATTCAAAAGTATTCACAATTGTGTATCTGTGTGAAAAATGAGAGCCATTACAATTGACTGAGTTCCATAAATCTAATGTATGTGAATGAGGCTTATGTAAAATTCTACATTAATAACATTTATGAACACTGTTACTTCCACAAGTAATCAAGTTTGAGGTTTAGAATTGCCTTTGCTCGTGAAGATCATGTTGGTTAGTCGAACAAGACATGTCATGCATTTTTATATTACGCTAAGCTAATGACATAATTATCTTATATATGTCTATCTATCCATCCATCCATCCATGCATTTATCTATATAGAGCACTAATGTACTAATATATACTAATGGAATACTATTTATACTATTATTAAACAATAATATTTTATATTATTACAATGATTACAATTCATTACAGTTTGTATTAATCCACACAATAATTGAAAAGTTGATACAAAAATGCATCCGTCAAGAATTTATGGGGCCACTTGAAGACAGAAAAAAATGACACTTCACTCTTTGGAATATTTTGAAACAATGCTGGATCATCTGATTTTACAAAATCTTGTGGAGTCCAAGATAAGCCATGCTCCCTGTCATTAAAGCAAACTTACAGAAAGGGAAAGCAAAAAGAGAGCATCCCAAACATAAATAAATGACTGGAATGCTGTTTTGTGTGTGTGTGTGTGTGTGTGTGTGTGTGTGTGTGTGTGTGTGCGTGCGTGTGTGTGAAATATTTAACCTTTCACTAAAAATGTTTTGCCGATTATATGATCTCCAGTGAAATGCATCGATTACATCATAGAAAATGCTACATGTAAGAAATTTCACTAGAGGTCTAATACTTTTGGCCACCACTGTAGATACATTTAAAGACTTGGTGCAAAAAAAAAAACTCAAAAAATCATACAGTTTAAAATCTAAAACTTTTTATTCCAAAGTAAACAAGGTACTGATTTAAGTGACAGACATAAGAAACAAAAATGACTACTAATTATTTTTCAATTAATTCATTTAATGAATTTTGCTAATTAATTGACAAAACTACGCAAGGTCAACAGAATGAATATGACATTACAAACTCCCTAATGAAGAAACTTTCCAAGCTTCTCACCTAACTGAGGGTGAATTATGAACCACAATGAATCGCTTTAAAACCACAAAATCAGTTTCAGAACACAAATGTAATATAAAGTTTAAAATACAGAACCTTAAAAAGAATCTAGATAGCCAAATAATCAGCGTTCTGCCTTCTAGATGTTTTGTCTCACTTCTATGAATCACTGATATGTATTTGAATATGAATATGTACTCGTATGGTGTACGTGGGATTAAACACTCTGGGCCATGCAGTTATAGGAAAATAATTACCTCTGCTTCATCACAGCTCTCTGTCAGTGATTATTTTCCTATGACTGATGCACATTCTGCTGTGTTTGATTCCTACACATAAGAGAGTGCTTAAACAGCATGGTCTAAAATCATCATGAACATAACCCTGAGTATGCTAAACCTAAACTTAGCCTTAACCTAAGCTTAGCCATCACTCTAACCATATCTTAAGATGGAAAAGGTAGAATTAAAGGTACAGTTGATATCCACTTTAAGAGGGGGTTCATTATGGTGTTTTTTTTCCAGAGCTGGTTGTATAACACAGGCTAGTAGTGAACAGATAACCCTAAAATTAACCATAACATTCATCCTAACGTCTCCCTAACACTACCTTTAACATTACATAAGAGCAACAAGAGCAGAGTTAAAGCACAGTTAACATAATTCATGTTTTAGTTTATTCGTTTAGTAAAAAATAAATTGTGAGTCTGCTAATCTTAAATAAACAATAGTCCTAACTTAAACACAGGGCTAACTGTTTTACTGATTTCTCAAAAAGCAACCTAAAAAATATGAGGAAATGGTATAATCCAGGCTAATAGTGGACAGTGAATATGAAAGCATGCTAACCCTAAACTTAACCATACGCCTAACCATATCAGCAGGTTTAAGAAATTCAAAATTAGGTAATACATAGAGATAAAAAAAGACATAGCTAATCATTAGTTTTTATTTGTGAGTTAAGGGACCAGAGGACACAGTGGTGTGGTTTGAACCCTGAACCTTCTGGGACATAGTCCAGTTGTGTTGGTGAAACTTCTTAACAAATTAGTATTTAAAAGGTCTAGTTTGTGGGGAAAAGGAAGAACTGATCAGTAAATGCAGTTGATATAATGACAGTTTAATTCTAATGTCTTTTTTTCATCACAATATAGCCTGTGTGTGTGTGTGTGTGTGTGTGTGTGTGTGTGTGTGTGTGTGTGTGTGTGTGTGTGTGTGTGTGTGTGTGT
>JAVSBV010166400.1:0-14157 GCA_033117975.1 Parotocinclus spilosoma | reverse complement strand
ACTGCCACCTACAGGTCTTTGCCTAACATTTCCATTTACTACAAAAAAGAAGCCACAAGTCACCACTTAGCCACAGCTAAAGTACGTCTATTCACACTGGATAAGTTCTTCAAACGTTGACTGGAATTTAGTAAGAACTTGTTTTTTACAGTATTATGCCTCGCATTCTGAGTACCTATACATTGTGTTGTAGATTGTTTCGAAAACGAAAAGCGACCCTGTGTGGATTAAGCGGAAGATAATAAATGAATTCATTTTAACAGATTCCTATTTGCTTATAATATTTTTTTTTTTTAATCAAATGCTTCTTTTCATATCCACTTTGAAATATTCGTGATCCCCTAATTTTCGTGCTTGGTTTCTATACCTATAGATTTATCCCTTACTAGAACATGATGAGACCCGTTTCCACAGAACATAATGCAGATGTTAAACAGTGCAGAACTAACTATTATTCAGTTTACTTAAGCCATGTAAAACGTCTGATTTAAAAAATGAATCTCAATCGATTTTACAAAAAAAAAAAAGTCTTTGGAAGAAGCGGGATTTATGCTATCACACCTGCGTCGTGTCTATCTATCTGTGTGCCTCGAAAACCTCCCGGGGTTAGCTCTGTACCTCGTGGTTACTAGCGTGCTTCACGGTTCTGTGTGTTTTAGTAGGTGTGGTCTTCGTTTTTGTACTGTAGTACGATCAACCTTTGTTACGAACAAAACCAGCATCAAAATGGACGTCACTGGGCTTATTTATTAGCTCTAGAGCAGCGACTTCATAAGGACATGAGTCCCCTCATGCACAGAAAGATCAGTGTACATGCAGGAGTAACAGACAATGAAAAACATACAGCAAGCGGCGGGGCATGGCAACCCCGCAGATCCAGCCGAGCCCAACGCGCACCGCAGTTCCACCTCCCCAGTGAGGCCAGACTATGCACACGGCACGGCGTGACCTAATTTCAATCACAAGGGACCCTAGAAAGGCAACGAGGCTCGTGGGCAGGCAAGAGGAAGACCACTTTGCCCATGGGTGTGGTTTAATTTATGTAAGGCATCCAAAGCATGCTGCAGCGAGGGTCAAGACAAAAACAAGAACATATTACATGGTGTTATGCATATTCATACGATAACTGTAATCTCAAGCACCCAGGGATGTTTGTACACTGAGGCACATCATTCAAACGCGAGGTCAGAGCGCTCGCATCTTATTAAGCCAAATCAGTGCTACACACCGATAAAGGGTAAGCGCCATTCAAAGCCTGACCCAAATTATTATTATAGCAGGCTGAGTGTTGTAAGTGGTGCTGATGTCATCCTTACTAAACTAACATTGAGAAGAGCTGACATGACTTATTTTGTATGAATCGTTACTCTGGTTACAGTTTCTACCTCGTAGCTATTTCTACACTGTCACTCATGAAATCCAACTAAATCCATCCACACTGCCTAGGCTTGTTCACGTTTTGCATAAGGCCGTGTCATGTTCTACCTATAGAATTTGGTTACTTTCTAAAAGACTAAAATCGTTTTTCAAGTACAGCCAAAACCCGAAAATCAAACTGAGTATTTCTTTAACATCACAGTGTTTCCAGTGATCTGTACGGTAGAAACATTAACAATTCTGAGTTTACAATTATCAAGTCTTCATTTCTGAAACGTAAACAAGGCGATACAATGCAAACCCTCTTGTATATGTTTAACATTTTAAAAACCTTTGGTCCCCTGCAATTACCAGAAAATGACTAGAAACAGATGTGAACTTGGAAACAAAATGCTCCGGGGTATCGTCACCACATCTTAAAAGAAGATAATAAAGGATTTTCTGTTGTTTATTTCTGATGAATAACAATTCAAAATGTGTTTCTTCCGTGTACTGTGATTTCCCTTGGGACCAATAAAGTTCTATTTTAACCTACCAATTTTGAACAAAAGGAATCTTCATTCTACTACAATTAAAAGAAATTAGAAGCTGCGATGCCTTGAGCATTGTGAATGATTACGCCCCCTGGTGCGCAAAAAATGCAATTGCATTCGATGGCGTATTCATCAAGAACAAATAATGGACATATCGTCCCATTTTCGCACTGCGAATTGCATTGTTTCTTACCTCTACAGCCTCCTATATGTGAGTGAGCTCAACTTTACTTTTATTAAGCCTTTAATTGTGAGGCAACTATTACTTGCTTTTTTGTATTTCGCAGATAGTACAAGTGATGAACCACTATATAATGCAGGACATAATTGAAAGTAGGTGGGGGAGCACTGCAGGGATCAGATAGGTTATGCCATCTCAACACAGACAATATAATAGGAACTTTCGCACCGAAGAAACATATTCATAGTTATTAGAGCCCCTTTTTCACATTAGCACTGCAGGAACTCTGAGCTACTATAGTATAGAGACTTTAGATTTAGGGTCATTTCTCAGCACATAGAACCCCTGAGTGATGCAAGAGTTCAGCAATTGGGCCATTCAGAATGATGCAACTGTACAGTGATTGGTCCAGACAAGTGCCTGTGAGTGCTGCCAATTTAATTATGCTTGTACACAAGAAGCCGTATAAATCAACAGATTTTCATACTTAAAATGGAAAAAGCACAGACAAACAATCCGACAGTGGCATTCAGGCTTTGGTTTCCTACTGTCTGTGTGAACGCACACCAGAAAAGGCCCTGGAACACTTGTAGTTCTCAACATAGCTACAAAAGGGTTATTTCCTCCCAAATTAGCAAACCACTGGATGGGAAAATCACCATGGTGCCTCTGTAACTGAAACATATTGTTGTATTTATTTGCTTATGTAACTAATACAAATAGAGATGATAAATACAGTTATTTAACACATATATCCTAATTCTTTCAAACTAATGGGCAAGAATCCCTTCTTGAATCTTTGAGAAGCGTGAAGTACGAGGTTATGTTACCACAGCTGCCATGATAAATAACAGCAGTAACATTGGGGACATTTGGTTAGGGGTTGGTTACAAAACAGAAAGCTGGCTTGACTTGTACTGTGCCTGAGCACGATTGCGCCCCCTCTGCATTTCCCTGCTGGCCTGCGCTCATACTGTGTTTAAATGTTTAGAGCATGAACACGCCAGCGTCCTCCCAACGCTACCTTTTATGGTGGAGAGTCGTTTGCACAGCACAATGAACATGGAAGCATGAAAGAAAACAATGCATGTCTATTTTTTAAAAAGAAAACGCATTTATTAATGCCGTCCTCAACGTAGCATTACATTTTATTTTTAATCCAACTCTGTACTCATTTATGCATTGTTCAGATGCTGAAAATCTGGCTGACCAATGGGAGGAGTGAAGGTTGCAGCCCAAACAAATGAGAACTGAGATGGTGGCAGAACAGCTCAAAGTTTAAGCTTACTCACGCTGACTGAAAATGTGGATATTTAAAAAGATTTTATCGTAGGACATGATGGGGAAAAACGCTGGGGAAATGACATCAAACTCGCTGTTTGTAACTGTTGTCTTGCTTATGATGCATTTTTAACCTGTTCATGCCCACAAAAACATACAAACTATAGCTTTCCCCTGAAACCTGGTTCTAGTAAAAGTTCTGTCTAATCTTGTGAACTTCAGGTTTTAAATTCTTAAAAAAAAAAAAAAAAAACCTCCTGGCACAGACTCTCATTTTCAAATTTTATGACTTTGATCTTCAGCAAAGCCACCAAAAGTGCTCCTTTGACTGTCCTCACTTTTGGGAGTGGAGGTTAAATACAGGGTCCTATTTCCAAGCATGTTGCTACCCTAAGACTTTTGTAAAGTTCTTAATAATTATCGTTAATCTGTATATTACGTTTAGCTATTTTACAATCATTAGTCTAGCTGTCATTTTCCTAAATCAAAGGTGCTCCGTTAGGTGCTTATCTGGTGATTAAGGTGTGTCAGAGTAAGACACTGAACTCACAGTCATGTTCATGGAGCTGGTTTGCAACACCTTGTGACAAGGTGCATTATCACGCTGAAAGCAGGAAGCAGAAAATACTCTACGTAAACAATACTCAGACGGGCTATGGCATTCAAACAATGAACATCTGTCCTATGTGCCAAGACCTAATTCCCCAAAGCAACACAACACAAAAGTTCAAGCTGTTTACACCAAATTCTGAATTTAGCACCATTAACCAAATTTTAGTCAAGCTTGTCTTCTGCTGATGGAGCTAAACCTCCTTAAGGTTTGATATTTGTTTACATTCATCTGTACTGTGAAGGCCTAGCGGGTAAGGTACTAGACTATGGACCAGAAGATCCAGGGTTTGAATTTCATCTCGACCAAGCCACAACTGTTAAGTCCTTTAATCCACGGGTGCTTGGAAGTTGATACAAAAATGTATTTGTTCATGGTTACAAATCCAAACATGGAGCTTTTTCAGGTCTACGTTTCTGCATGCATTCAGAGTGCACTCTTAATACCCTGATTACACTCTGACTTAGGCTTATAAATATCGACATAAACGTACCAGTCACTTTATTAGGTACACCTGTTCCACTGCTCTGTGACACATAGCTAATCAGTCCGTGACATGGCAGAAAATCAAAGCATTTACGTGTGTAGACGTGGTCAAGATGACCCGCTAAAATTCAAACCAAGCATCAGAATGGGGGAAGAAAGGCGATTTAAACGTCTTGAAACGTGACATGGTTGCTGTTGCTAGACAGGCTAGTCTGAGTGTTACAGACACTGCTGATCTACTGGGAATTTCTTTGCTGAGGCAAGAGGTCAAACGTGAATGGCCAGACTGCTTTCAGCTGATAGAAAGGCAACAGTCATTTCAAATAGCCACACATTCCAAAAAAGGCACGCAGAAGAACATGCGCAACACTTTAAACACTTGAAGCAGATGGGCTACAGCAAAAAAGACCGCACCAAGTCAGCCAAGAACAGGCAACTGAGACTACAATTTAAAGGCTCACCAAAACAGAAAACTGAAAGAAAAAATAAAACATTGCCTGGTCTAATCATATGTTGTTCTGGATCCATCCTGCTTTGTATTCATGGTTCAAGCTGCTGGTAGTGTAATGGTGTCCAGGATATTTTTCTGGCACAGTGTGGGCTCCTTAATATCAACTGAGCAGAAATGTAAAGGCCACAGCCTACCTGAGTATTATTGCATATTGAGTATCATCTTCTACAAAGTTCAAATCAGCTCAAACTGGTTTCTTTTATATGACAAAGACTTCACTGTATCTCAGTCCAATAGAGCACCTCTGGGATGTGGCGGAACAGAAGACTCATCTCATGGATGTCCAGTCGACAAATCGGCAGCGCCTGTGTAATGCGGTCATTTCAATATAGACCAAAATATCTAAGAACTGTTTCCAGCAACCTTTCTGAATCTACGCCACGAAGAATTAAGGCAGTGCTAAAGCAAAATGGGGGCCAACCCATGACTGGCAGGGTGTACCTGATAGTGAACACTGTATGTTTATGATCGATAATGGACTAATCTGTTTACTGACCTCTATAGTAATAAAGGATACAGATGCAGTGAACAGAGTACAGAGAAGCACAGGACAGTCGCTGGGACTCAGCAGTAAGGCAGACTCTAAGTGCTACACCTTTTAAAGAGGTTTTCAATAGCCAGTACCACAAAAACAAGCATCCTAACCAGCAGTCAGAGTGAACGAACCACTGAAAGAGGTTCATTCAATTTCTGCCCTATACATCCAGTGCATATCCCCACATGCATAAGCCTAGCCAGTCATCAGGGCTCAGTTCCTGCCCAGACATGATCGAGGCGTTGCAGGTAGGACCGTGCTGCATTACTAACGAGCCATGAAGCAGGCCCTGTCATCTCGCTCCAGCTTCAACTCCTATCTGTTCAACTCCAAGCCATTTCAGTGATCCGAACAGAAACAGAAGCGAACAAAAGAGCAGCAGCGGCACCAGAGCGCATTTCTTCGAACCATTCACACGCGAAATGGCGGAATCTACACTCCGCACGAGCCCCACTAGTCTACAGGCTGCACATCCAGAAGAGCCAGATTTACTGATATTTGGACATGTGGTTGAACAATCATACCCAGAACACAAGGACAGGTATGAGCTTTACATATAGTGTCACAAGTCAGGATTAAAACGTACAGAATATGAACCACGGTTCCATTTCTATCTTCATCTCATCTGAACAGGTCTTGAACGGACTAGATGTATAAATTAAAAACACCTCTCTAAAAAAGCTCTATTATTAAAGTAGAACTGGAACTGATTGTCTAATTAACAAGCATATAGTGGGGGTTATTTTATTTATAATCGTTATGTCGATGTGGTGACACGTTCAGACTGAAAGCGCGATGATTCAGATCAAATTAGATTATTCATTCATTATTTAGTCAACAGGATTCAAGCGAGCATTTGAAGCGTGTGTGTGTGTGTGTGTGTGTTAGCTCGATCAGATCAGGTGCACACAGCTCTCTCTCTCTCTCTCCATGATGATCAGCCCCCATTTTGCTTAGCAGCTCTTGGCCGTCGTGCCCGAGATGCTGAGCCCAAATTGCACTCACCCGCAGAGCAGACAGGTCGATCTCGTCCAGGCTCCGCGCCGGAGAGTCGCTGGCCATCATGATTCCGTTCGCTCACAACGACGCACAATCACAAGGCAGGTAAAAGCATGTAGACAGCGCGTGGACAAATTCCACCCGAGCCGGACTGCGATCTCCCGGATGACGGTCGTGCAGACACGGCTCCCTCCGCTCCCATAAAACACAGCGCGCACGACAGGTCTGGCTGCTACATTGGCGCTGAGCTCGTCAAACCCGGTACCGATCCGTACAGAGAGGGACTGCGGATGTACAACGAGAGAGAAAGAGAGAGAGAGAGACGCACCGGTGCGCCGCACGCGCAAAATCACCGTCTCGCGCTGAGAAAGCGTATCAATCAGCGCGCTTAGTCCGGGAGTGGCTGAGCTTAGAGGCGGGGCTTTAGCGCTCACGCCCATCACACACACACGCGCACACGCAGTGGCTCACTAGCTTTGTGGGGACCGCCCATTGACATGACTACTGTAGCTAATTAATGGTACACCTACACCTAACTTTAACCATAACCTCATAACCTGAATTATATATTATTTCCGTTTTGGTGGGGTTTTTGTTTTTTAAAGAAAGTTACAGGTCCTGTTAAAATCAGCAAAAGGTCCCCATAATGTCAAAAATTTCACCTTGTTCTATCTTTGTGGGGACTTTTGGTCCCCGCAATGTGATATAAACATGGACACGCACACAAACAGGGTTCTGTAATACACGAAAACACATTCATTTACAGCCCAGTAAATCAAGACCCAAGCTGGACAAGAAACCCCATGTGGGGTTAAATAGATTTGTTTTGGGGCCCCTCTATCACCACCAAAGACATACCCAAGCAGGACTGTGGTGGTCTAGTGGTTGAGGTACTGGACTATGGACCAGAAGGTCCAGGGTTCAAATCCCATTTCTGCCATAGTTGGGTCCCTGAGCAAGGCCCAATTACTTGGATTCCTAGACTGTATCTATTGTAAGTCGCTCTGGATAAGGGTGTCTCCTAAATGCTGTAAATGTAAGTTGACAAAAAACAGGGGCATTATCAGACCCACTTTAAGTAGGTACTTGCCAAGCAAAATGACCCCACTAAATTCACAACCGTAAAACATCAATTTTATACTGAATTGCAAGACTAACGGACAAATTTCACTATGGGCACTACATTTCCCATAATGT
Organism: Parotocinclus spilosoma; assembly: GCA_033117975.1. Lineage (NCBI taxonomy): Eukaryota > Metazoa > Chordata > Actinopteri > Siluriformes > Loricariidae > Parotocinclus > Parotocinclus spilosoma. The sequence goes on along the minus strand of JAVSBV010166400.1, from coordinate 6,447 downwards.
CCTAGCATTTTGAAATGAATGAATGCTTTCATTCAGAGCCAGTTTCTTTTGGGGTTTTTTTTCAACATGGCGTAATGGATATCAACAAATAATAATAATAACTGATTAAAATAATCAATAAAAATGCAAAGAAAAGTAATTTTAAAAAATTGAAAATTAATCTATTTAGTGGTTAACATGTTTATTTCTAAAAAATATAATCCTGTAAATTGTTTGCACACCAGAACGACAAGTATTTCAGAAACACCCGGTTGCACAAAAGACATTTTCAATCAAATGAATTAACTGAAATAGCCAATTGACTAAATAAATATGTGCTTGAATTAAATGGTTTACATATTTATTTGAGCTGTACTGTGACACAGCATTTAGCGTGATCGCCTCACAGCTTCAGTCTTATCCTGACCTCTGATCTCTACATATGCTCTCTGTGTCTGTGTGGGTTTTACTCCAGGTACTCCGGTTTCGACGCACAGTTTAACTGGCGTTTCTAAAACTGCCTGTAGTGTATGAGTGTGTGCCCTACAATGGATCGGCACTCTGTTTATTGTTGTTTTTAAATTGCACCCCGTGTCACCGGCTAGGCACCGGCTTTCAAGTAACCCTGACCGGGATTTATTTCCATTTTCATCTATTGATGTCAAACCCTGATTTGTTCAGGTGCAATTCAAAATACAAGTTCAGTACAAACCATTAAGCGTATTCATGTTTTATGCCCACCTATTTTATTAAAGGATGATGGGCATTGGGTGGCTGTCCCAAAGAACACAGGGTGCAGACATGAGCAAGCTACGGAAATGGAAACAAGGAAATGATCCATCAACTCGCAGCTCACACTTTTTTGCCCGCTTTGATGTCCGACCTGGTCGGAAGGCAGCGCTGGAACTCGAACCTGCGCCAATTCAACTGATTTTCTATTGACCCTTAAACAGTGTGAAGAAGCTTGATCAGGAATGTTTTTTTTGAAAGGGTAGCAGCCAAGGAACCTCATTTTCTTAAGGAAGCAGGGTGGAAAGGCTAAGAGCTAAATCTCACAAAGATTGGAATGAAAATCAATTGCATTATGAAGTAAAATATGAAAGTTTGTAATTTTTGGGTTCAGTGATCAAACATATGTTTTATGTGATCATTATACTTAAGCTAAAACAACAAATCAAAAGGTAGCCTACAAGACAAACACTCACACTGGAACACTTTAGAGGCACCAGCTGACCTAACACATATTTTGAATGAACGTGGGAAGAAACCCACGCAGATACAAGGGTAACTCCACACGGGGAGCCAAACCAGGAGTCAAACCCGGGTCTGTAGAGCCATAGCAATAACCACTGTGATACCCACCAACCCATATTTATTAATTTAGAGTGAAATTTGGGTTGAAGTAAAGAATTTACATAATTAATGTGACTCACTCTTGATTTAATCAAGATAATCTAAAAATACATTTTGATTTCCTCCCACTGCCTAAAAGCATGCCAGTATTTGGATTGGCATCTTCATGCTGCCTCAAGGTGTAAAACACCAGCATGTTATGCCATGCCTCGGGTCTTCTCTGTGATGTTCATAAGACGTTTCTTAAGTTGTACGCTATGTAGTGATTAAAAACGGGGTGGTAACAAATGTTTGGTCAGAGTGTAGCATTAATTTCTCCTTATTTAGTGACTGTGACTGCGTGTATTTATGCACTATCATCTTGAGCCTGCGTTCCTCTTTCCGCATGCACATTTATAAATATCTTTTTTTCCTTTATAAATAGCCACCGCTTTTCCCAACCCTGTTATCACTGTATGCCAGCGCTCGCTTCTGGGATGGTCTGTATGACCCTTTTAAGCCATATTTTGCCCTTGGCAATGACAAGTAGCCTAATTTGCAAGATGATTTAAATCCTTGTTTTTTTTAAGCTCTCTAAAGGGACAGATCCTAAAAATGGACCACTTACTACAGCTAAAAAAAGGCACACAATGCTCAGTTTCATCCCTGTGTCTTCTTGTTGTGTATAAAGCAAGCAGGAAGACATTAGTGACAGCAGAAACGAAGAGCCACTGGCAGCGCACTTCCTCTCACCTTCCCTTTATGTAACCGCCCAACCCCCTCCATACTCCAGCTTCTGCACTGGCGGGAAATAACATCCTCGCTGTGCCACATTCACACCTTGCGCAACACAAGTACACACCGGATGTTTTGCACAGCTCTGATCTGTCCTTGTGACTAGATTTGATAGGCCTTAAATGTGACTCAATGTTCTAAACATTGTTGTTGGAATTGGGTTACAAGTGTGTTGTGGGTAACGTTACAGTTCATGTTTAGGTTATTTACATGTATGTCATGTAGCAGACGCCCTTATCCAGAACGACTTAATATAGTCTTACTGATCCAAGCCATTGTGGCTTAAGGGCCTTGCTCAGGGAACTCTGGCAGAGGTGGGATTTGAACTCTGGACCTTCTGGACCATAGTCCAGGACCTTAACCACCAGGCCAAGACAGTTCCATTATTATTCGTACTGGGTTAAAAAATAAAACATAAAAGATAAAAATGTTACAATTAGGTCACTGTTAAGGCAAGTTTCATTGTTTCCTTATACGGAATTTAAATAGAGAAGAAAACATTCAATAATTTTTTATTTTATTAATAGTTAGCTTCTTACTGTCACTGCATTTGTGTAAATCTATTGTCAGTCAGTAATTAAAGAGTACTGTTTGCCTTTTCCTATTCAGTGACATGCTTTGTTCATTTTCTCCCAGCTTCCTTTTTGCCCATAAATGACCAATAATAATGGTAGACAATTGTTTTAGCATTATATGTGTGATTATGGCTGGTAGTTCTCCTTTAAAGCAATAAATAAAACAGGAATTGGATAAGATAATCACTACCTTGACCACATCCTAAATAGTGTAAATGGTGAACATTGTATTTAGTGCCACACTCACCACAGTGGCCATGTAAAAAAAAACAAAAAACACATGGTCAATGTAAAAATGAAATAAGTACCATGATGTAAGGTCAAGTCTATAGAACATAGAACTCATTATTTCGACATGTCATTCAACTTGGTTTTCTCAACACAATCTATTTATTGTACATTATCAGATTTGATTCGTGCGCACAGCTTATAATACGGTTTCCTAAACATTTTACATTTACAGCATTTAGCAGACACCCTTATCCAGAGCAACTTTCAACTCATACAATCTTACAATTCAAGCAATGGTGGGTTAAGGGTCTTGCTTAAGGACCCAACTGTGGCAGCTTGGCAGAGGTGGCATTTGAACCCAGGACCATCAGGTTCATTCAAGTCCAGAGTCCAGTACCTTAACCGCTAGGCTACCACAGACCCATTTTAGACCCAAAATTGTTTTGTAGGAACTATTTATCCGTTAACATCTGGTATAGCTTAACCAAGGGCTGGTGCCTGCCTTGCATCCTGTGCTGCTGGTTAGGCCCTGGTCCCCTACAACCCTAATTTGTATTATAAAGTTAGGAAAAAACAAGTGAGCGGGTGAGTAAGTGAGTGAGTTATGACCAAGATTATGGGTTACGACTGTCACATGAAACGGATTCAAATTTGTATACGGTACACATGTGAGAGAGATTTGGTGGAGCTTGATCATTAACATTTTTAGAAATGTCCAAGCATGACTGTAACTACAAATGAATTTTATAGGATTATTTTAAGGATTATTTATACAGATTTAACCCATAACTGACTGATACCTTTAACTTATTATCATATAAGGATAAGACAAAGGTGAGTTTTATACTTAACCCTCATACTTACTATAAATCTGGGATTGTAGGTTATTAGGACTATATTTTATATGTGATGAAACAATGCAATGCTCACTTTGGACTACTTGATTACAATTTTAAGATATACTACTGTGAATAGAGATGAATCTAAAAACACTGCAGCCTTGCTTTTAAACAGGCTGTTGAGCCAGTGTTTCTTATCCAGATTTATTTGCCTAAACATTTGCCAAAAACAGCACATCCACTGTTAAACTGTAATACATTCAAGCTGTATTAAAAAGTCAAATGAGTGCACAACCAGTAAGTGCTCAGACACGATATACTACTCAGAATATGATTTGAGGTGCACCCAGCACTAGCATGACATCAAGCTAAAGTGTTATTTTATTAAAAATGTTTGCATTTACGATATTAAGCAGGGACTATTATCCATGGAAACTTACAAATGATACAATCTTATGATATCTTATGCAAGCCAAGATTGTAGAATTAGGGCCATTCAAGGACCTTAAGGACCAAACAACAGTAACTTGGCACCAATGGGGCTTGAGTCCTAAACATTCTGGTGCATACTTCAGTAACTTATCTGCTATACTACCACAGTCTCCATCAGCCAAATAGCATCCAAACACCTCAAAGAATACCATAGTCATCATGATTTTATGTGGGTCATATTAGTAAACACATGCCAGACGTAGCAGCTAATTAAGCCAGCAACATAAACAAGAAATGTACTTAATTATTTATTAGCTACCAAACATGCTAAACCATAACAACCATGAATTTCCACAGAATATTAACACAGAACAAACAGGCTTGATAGACAGCAGGCCAGATAATTCAGTTCCAGACCTTCTGTGTACCAACATAAAAAACACAGGGTAGCAATTTATAATTTTATTTATAATAAAGTTGCATTAGCAATGAGTGATGCAAGTTCATGTTTTAATGTACAGAGAGAGTCAAAAGTCACAGGACATCCTTTTATTCAGAAACGAAATGGGCAATGACATATCTGAATAACAGCAAGTAATTTAGGTCATGTCCGGAACATGGTTAGCATCTTGAAATTCGTCATATTGGATGAAAGGCAAGTTTTTCCAGTGGGACGGTGGTCATGTAGAATATATATAAAAAAACCAGAATTGTCTCAGAAATTCAGATTTGCAATATCTCTTGTGGTTCAAAAGTTGTCTGGGAAACGCAGCTGCAATATCGTAGCCACAAACTTAAACAGCCAACACTGAGAAAGACCATTAATTTACCACAACACTGTTTTATCCCTCATAGCCAAATTCCGAGAAACCGGGACAGTGGACGAAGCCACGTAGGGATGGTCTGAAGAATCGTTACTAACAAAGCGTTACGTTGTCCCATATGTTTCATAACAGTGTTTGTTTTCAAGTCTACTAAAGGGAGTCCTTGGTATTCGTCTCTGTATGATTTAAGCATGAAAGGTCACCAGGTTCTGGACACGTTAATTAATGTTGCACCCATTTTTGCAACTACGTCAGCAACATCAGCATGACAACACTGCAGCCGGTTTTTCAAATCTGACGAATGAATAATAATAGCAAAGGCTAAGACATGCTAGACAAGACTATAATAGCACTTAATAAAAACGAAATGTAAATACAGGTTGTTAAGACCGTATAACCCTTATAACACCGTTCTACAAACTAGAACCGTTTTTCAGTCAATTAATCGTAGTCAAATGTCTATATATTACAGAATTTACATTATTTGTAAACTAATTAGCCTGCTTTGTAGAAGGCTTTGCTCACAGGTAGAGCGCTATGGGGCGTAATTTACTTCCAATGCTAATCTGAATATCAGTATCTAGTATTTAGTGATGTTTGGCTTTGTTGTCAGGATTTCTTGGTAGTTTCTCTCCTATGGAGTACTGACTACATTCATTCACAATCCCCTTCAGTCACCATACTGCTTTTTTACAGGCAGCCAAAATGGAGCAAGTTAAAGCATGTCAGACATGAATAAATGCATTGTATCCTGTATTATCAGTCCGACTAATAGCAGAGCCTGAAAGTGCAGTTGAAGCAAAAATGGAGCACAGTTGGGGAGAAGTATGGATAAGGAAACTCCAGGAAATAAGAGAACTACAGTAAAAAAAAAAAACAGACTTCTAAAAAGCACAACTTGTTCTGAATAGCAGGCACGAATGCATGCACATCTCTAAGAAGGATTTTAGTGTAGAAACTAAATGATACAAAACGACATGGCCTATATATACTGCTCACAAAAATGAGAGGGTATTTCAAAATGAAATGCCATCCCCGAATAAAAAAATCCCCATATTTTTGTGAACAGTGTACTTTCAAATACAGTCGAATCCGGTTAATGGGATCACATCGGGATGCGGCAGTTTTGGTCCTAATAACCGGCTGGTCCGATTAAACGAACATGCTTTATGTTACAAGACGGGACGTGCTATGTTACAAATTAAATGTTTATTAAACCTTTATTGTGCAATTTACAGGGATAGCAAACGTACAAACAAGAACTACTGTTACTTACGAACTTGGTTCATTGTAAAATTAATTTGCAAACAAGTTTTTCAAACGATTTACAACACAATGTATAGGTACTCAGCATGCGAAGCATAATACTGTAAAAAACAAGTTCTTACGAAATTCCAGTCAACGTTTGAAGAACTTATCCAGTGTGATCTGACGCGCTTT
>JAVSBV010166383.1:0-14159 GCA_033117975.1 Parotocinclus spilosoma | reverse complement strand
CCAACAGTGCAGGAGCAGGTTCAGCATGAGAGAGATGTATCTTCTTTTGTTGACTTTGTTGACAAGCTTACTGTAAATTTCAGCAAACGTTTTGACAGCTTCAGCCTTGGACAGCAGCTCATCCTGTTCATTCAGAACCCTTTCCTTATCACAGATGTCACAGGGTTCTCAAAGGAAGCCACAAAGCTCTTCAAGTGGGCAAATGCTGGGCCTCTCCAAATGCAACTGATTGATCTTCAAGCAGATGTGTCCCTGAAAGAACATTTTGGAGGAACTGACCCTGCCACTTTCTGGCTCCAAATAGCCTCGGACACAGCATTTCCAGGTCTAAAGAAAGTAGCCATGTACATCTTGACCATGTTTGGCTCTACATACAACTGTGAGGCAGCTTTTTCCACAATGAACATTATTAAGAACAAATATCGTTCCAGGCTCACCAACGAGCACCTTCATATGTGTATGGGAATGGCCCTGACATCATTTCAGCCCAGATTTAAAGTCCTGGCAGGACAACCAAGAGCTCACTTCTCTCACTAAACAAGAGAAAGTGTGAGAGAGGAATACAAGAGGGAAATAAACTGTTAAGATGTGAAATCGAGTTAACAAGAAGACTGCACATTTTACTTACTTTTTCTATTAATACGCACTTTATGATGCACTTTTTTTCAAAAGCATTCTGTTTCTTTAATGTAGCTCTTGTTTTTACTTGAAGTGAGGAAAAAAACATGAATTTTTTTTACGTTTAAGTTTTATAAATAATTAATTCAGTTCAGCATTTAAAATTTTAAATATTGTTGAAATATACTGAACGATATTTGTAATTTGTTTTGTCTTTCAGTTGTTGATGACATAAAATGCTGATAGAAATACTAGGCTACTTCAGTATACAGGATATGGCACTGAATCATAACACAAGTTAGAAATTATGACGGTCTGGACCTTGGCCTGACGAAATTTCCTCTAACAGGACCTTACTGAATTCTAATTAAATACCCCTGGTCTAACCCCTGTATATTTTAATCAATGAGAAGACAACCGCCAGACTAGTTTTAATTTAACGGCCAATCCTGGAGGTTCGCACACTTTTGCCCCACTTGGATTTGCACGATTGGATAATTTTCCTTATAAATAAATAAACAAAAATTATATTTTTGCTTAATTTATTTAACTGGGTTTTTGTTAATCACTTTTTGGACTTTGAACCCTGCTATTCTAGTTCATGTATACTCGAGGTAAATTAAATTCTTGATGTTCACAAACGTTTGAGCACTATTTATATTAAAAAAACATTGAATAATAATACTGTAGTGCACAACCTCTTACTGCATACGGTCTTCTAGAAAAACAAACCTATCCATAGTACTGCAGTGTTGTCATTTTGTTTGTTGGATAATAAATCACACTTGTGACTGCCTGGCTATTGTGCATCGTTACTACATTTAGTTCAGTAAACCTCAGCTATGATTAATGATGTGGGATATGTCCCGTTAGAAGTGGTACACTACAAAGCTTCCTCTGCAGTCTTCTGCTACTTGGAGTCATTTGTTAATGGGAAGTGGTGGTGAACACACAAGGATCACTGTTGTGAATACATTTTTATTCTCAAGAAAACAGACATTTTTATATTCATCAAATCGCTGTCACATTTTATTCTAAAAGCACGATCTTCATGATTAAATTCTTCATTTGATACGTGTGAACTGAATCTGCTCTACAATGTGAAAAACAGTCAGAGAACAAAAGATGACGACGGGACCAGGAATACAAAGGGAAATTAAAAGCAAAGACACTTCTGTATTGTACATATTAATCACAGTTGTACAGTGTTTAACAAAGTGAAGCTAGGATTTCAGAAAGTTAAATAAATCAGCTGTTAAAATTATTACAGTGTGACACTGTGGCTGAACCCAAGCAAGCAGATTGTTCTCTTTTTATATGATTCATTTTAATCCATTATACAGAACATGGTACAGTTAAGCCAGGAATGTGGAAATCGTGTGCATGTTAGTAAAAATGCTAATGTTTTACAGATCTTTGTCTGTGCTCATATAGCCGTTACAAAAGAAGCATTACACGTTAAAGTGGAATAGGATTTATGCATCTGTTAAACAAAAGGAAAATGATTAGCTCGCAAACGTTTTCTACTGATGGCTCCTCTTTAATCCAGACATACTCCAAAAATGCCAGGAAAAACAAAAACTCAATGCCGCTTTTTAAAATGCAATGAATACAACTCAAGTGAAAATATTTACAAAAAATAATAAAATTACGTACAAGGAGTTTACAAGGTGTTTTCAGTGATTGAATTTTGCTCATTTCTTTCTGCTATGGTTTTGATCCTCCTCCCCCTCATCATCACAAAAAAAATTCAGCAGTTAGATGGTTTTAGGCAGTCTGGCATTGCGCTCCCCAATGCTAATGCAGATGCACCACACAGCTGAGCTCTTTCTGAAGAAACACAACAAAAAGAACATTCAGTTAGAATATCCTGTTGGGTCCTCTTATCTCATTTAGGCCAGATTTTTTTGTAATTGCTTGTTCCTCGGATGTCCCTACTTAAAAATCTACTGAAAAGAAAATCTTTATTTTTCAACACTTTTCAATTTCTCAAGGACTATGTGGAATCAATACAAGTTAGGAGGAAGAAATAAAAAAATATATTTTTTAAAATAAAATTTATTTAACCTACAATTAAAGTGAATCTGGAAAAAAAATTAAATGAACAGAAAAAAAAACGTTGGCTCTTCACCAGAGGGCGGAAAAAGCAAAAAAATTATTATTACTTAATAAATAAATAAATAAATATATATATATATATATATATATAAATAAAATATAGTATTCTTCAAATAACAAGCAATAAAAAAAAAGTCTGGCCTTAAATATGATGTCTGTGTATAAACCTTGGCATATTTCTTGGCAACGTAATTAGAAAAGGCCGCAGTCCTTTAGGTTGTTTTTGATAATGACATCAGTGACAGCATCAAACACAAACTGCACGTTTTTGGTGTCAGTTGCACAGGTAAAATGAGTGTAAATCTCTTTTGTGTCCTTCTTCTTATTCAGATCCTCAAATTTGGTCTGGATATAGCTTGCGGCTTCATCGTATTTGTTGGCGCCTGTAAAACAAAGACAAGCACAATGGGGTTAGATACTCGGCAATTATGCAAGCCAATGCTGAAAAGACAGGTCTCGGCTTTAGTGGGCTACCGTATTTCACCACTGCACCACCAGAGCCCCTTGGTAAATATGTTTTATTGTATGATATTTTGTTACCTTACCTGGATGTGGTAAAAACTGGTAAGTTTAAACAACAGTGGTCTTGAAGTGTAGTACTAATCTAGTACTAGGTGTGTGATACGCATCCTCTATGATATTATCTTCACTGTGGTTTTAACAAAGAGCTAGCTGATATGATCAATTATGTTAATTACTTAGTTAAGTCATAATGCAAGTTATCATAAACTGTTGCAGAATTTGGCACCTTTGTCACGTGTTTACACAGAGTTAGAAGAACTACAATAATCCCCAGTTCCTGCTGTGCAAAGGGATATTTTAAGCTCCAATTTCAAGGTACGTTTTTTTCATAGTGCATAGGAACACTGAGTGATGCAAGTTTGCAGCAATCGGTCCATTAAATTGTGGGTTAAGGAAACCAGCTTAGCAGTGGTGGGATTTAAACCCCAGACCACCTGGTCCACAGTGCAGTACTTTAACTGCTAGGGTACCTCAGTCTCCTGCATTTCACCTGTAAGTATTCCACCGGAACTGTGATCGTGAACTTTTTTGTAAGGGTTGGGATTACAATTGCAATGTTTATGATAAAGATGAGGCTTGGACTGTTTTGTGGACGGGCAGTGGGGTCTAATAAATATTCTTATGTTCAAAAGGAGGGCACTGCAGAACAAGCCCTGAGAACCAGTGCAGACCCAATATTAACACTGTCAAAGTTCTGTCTAATTTCGACAATCGACGATAATCTTAATCAATCAATCTCAATGTCCAAAACACCAAAAGCAATAAAATAGAGCACAGGCTGGATGCATAAGGTATAGTACAAAACTTGTGCATATAAAACACATTACTACAGCACTAGGGTTGGGTATCGCTTGCAGTTTTTAATCAATTGCAAGTTTCCATTTTTTTTTTAAATACACTGCTCACAAAGTAGGGGGCATTTTATTATGGGATCATTCTGAAGTATCCCCTCATATTTGTGAGCATATTTCAACTTCAAAAATAATATTTTTTATGTTACACATTTCTTCCTTACCTTTAAGGAAAAAACCTAACCATGGCATAATGTACAAAAACAGGAACAGCAGATCCCTCTCATTTATTACTGGTCATAGTACCCTCTACTGCTGAAATAACAAACATGGTTCAAAGGGAAAGTAATAATTTTTGTTTTAAGCGTTTTAATTATAGGTTTAATACAGGGGGTGGGGGTGTGGGGGTAAAGTAGTAACAAAGAGGTCTGCTCCTAGGTGTTTGGTTTATGATATTATACGCTTTGTTCACAACATGTTAACACTGAACTGATGGTACAGACCTGAGTACTCAGGGAAGCAGATTGTGAGAGGGCTGCGAGTGATCTTCTCCTCAAACAGATCCTTCTTGTTGAGGAAGAGAATGATGGAGGTTTCTGTGAACCATTTATTGTTGCAGATGGAGTCAAAGAGCTTCATGCTCTCATGCATTCGGTTCTGTAAAAGTAAGGCGTGAGGTGAGAGAGAGAGAGAGAGAGAGAGGGTATGTGCATTTCAGTTTGCTATGAATTACAGAGAGTGTCCACAAGGGGGAAGAATTGCTCTACACGTATCCTGACTGAACTGGGTCCTTGCCCTGTCTCATTTAAATTCATAACTGCAGGATATACACTGCTTACAAAGATTAGGGGATAAGTCGAAATGAAATATCCCCTCATTTTTGTAAGCAGTGTACTTTATGTTTGGCAAGGGAAATGAAAAAGCAAAAGATTGCATAGCAGAACTAGGTTCCTCCTCACCATCTCTTCATCCTCGGCCAGCATCAGATCATATGCGCTGAGAGCAACGCAGAAAATGATGGCTGTCACACCTTCAAAGCAGTGAATCCACTTCTTTCGCTCTGACCTCTGGCCTCCAACATCAAACATCCTTGAGACAGGAAAAGAGGAGAGGTCTTATCTTTCAAGGATTGAAAGAGAAACGTAAGCAGCACCATAGGGGAGCACCTATAGTCTTGAGCTGCGTGTCTCCAGCAGGAATTCCAATACAATTGTACCACAAGAATATACCATATTCTTTTCTATGTATACAGATACGTGTTGAATATCGTCGAAACATCCTCTGTATGCACATCCGTGGTCTGAACAGGTTATTAACCTTACTACTAAAGTTATTAGCCCACTTAACTCATATATTACCTTGCCAGACACTTTAGTAGTACAGCAGTTGTAAAGAAACAATATAACAGTGCAACCTCTAGTGCAGCAAGTTCTATGCAATCAATTTGTGGTCAGTGTCGATCAATGTACGGAAATACTGCATTATCTCGGTTATTTAGTAAAAACTTTCATATCTGCGCATATCTGTATTTATCCTTTGCTGACAGCATATTCAGACTTTCATGGTCACAAGGAGAAAGACTGAAGCTGAAAACTGAATATTGATTTATGTAATGTATATCATCAGATAAAAGCAGAAGAAGATGGGTTACATTTCCAGGACCGTATGAAAAGATTAGGGATATTACAAGTTAAAGATAGTTATACTGCTCAGGAAAATTAGGGGATGCTTCGAAATAATCTAGCATAATTAAATATCCTTTAATTTATGTGAGCAGTTTACAAGCAACGCATAGAATTCTCGCTTTGTGGAAAATGTTTGCAATGCGCACAAAGCTCTTTACATTTGAAGCAAGTTATCAATACATACAGGTTTAAGCTCAAGTCTGATTTGAGCTGGACAAATTTTGTGCAGCCTGAATGGTAAACACCAGACAGGATCTGACTGACTTCAGTTTGAACAGTCAGATCAGAGACAATATGATTCATGGAGTACATCAGCCTGGAGCAGCATGCATTAATCAGGCATGAGAATGTACCTGACCTTGCAAAACTCATGGACAATCAAAACCAAGATGCTTGCATAGAGAGTTAAATGTTGCCTTTAGGATTCTTAGAGTGGACACACCTGTATTGTCTGACTACAGTCGGAATAAACGTATCAATGGGACACTTTAGTACTGTAGTACAGTGAAGCTTGAATAGGTAACAGCACAGTTGCATACAAACACATACAAACTTGCAAGTTAAAAGTCAGCATGTCCTCTCACTTGAAGTGCAGGTCCTTAAATGTAAAGTGCGTCTCAACAATGCCAGTGGTCTTCACTCTCGTCCTCAACACATCTTGCTGAGTGGGAATGTAGTCAGCACGTGCTATCCTCTCAAGATCATTCAGATAACTTAAAAAAAAAAAAAAAAAAAGACAAATTTGAATCACTTTAAAGATTAATGGCTGTAGATGTAAATAAATCATTAACAAAAGCAGCAAGGCTCTGGACTATGCCTTTGTTTCACCCACTTTCTTCATACATAGATATGGAGACACACCTCACAAGATAAGGATTATACAGTAGACATTTTACTGCACTGTGAATTTTATTGCCCAGCACCAACAAAATAGCTGGGATTGAATCAGAAATTAAACAGCATGAAGATATTTTGCCCCACTGTAGTTGGCAGTGCAGTAGGAGCATGCTCGCTCTCTCTGTGGACCAGAAATAACCCTGTTAGTTCAGTCAGCCATCTCTAACAGACATGCTACAGTCCTGCACACTTCGCTAAGTGGGACCATTTCTATGGCAACGTTGGCTTGCTCCCTCCCCCTTTTGTTCCTGCTCTCATTTATCACACTATCTGTTTATACATGATACTTGTGCTTTCATGACAAGGACTGAATAAGGCCATGGTTCAGAAAATGCAACGTTTGGCAGGGATTGATGAAGAGTCAAAATATGGAAAGCTCAAAATCTAAAGCAGATTGGGTGAGTATCAGTCAGAGTAAACAGATAAAGCCAAGCCCTTCACTATTAGAGTGTATACATTTATGGTGTATTTCAGTCAGGTTAAAAAAAAAAAAAATAAATAAAAAAATAGTTCTCTATCCTCCCGTTTCATTACAGGCCAATCAGCAATAACATTAAATCCACCTCCTTGTTCCTTCACTTCATTTTATCAGTTTTACTAACCATACAGGGGCAATTTGTAGTTCTACAATTAAAGACTGCCGTTCATTTGCTGTTTTGTTAGCCCCTTTCAACCCTGTTCTTCAAAAGGTCACTGGCTGTGAGTTAGTATATGTTGCACTGTTGGTGGTGTTAGTGGTTAAGTGCTCCAGTGCTGCTGGAGTTCTTAAACACACTTTGTCTACTGTACTACGCATGCCTACTCTGATGTTGGTCCATCCTGTAATTGTAAAATCAGACAATAGCTCATCTGCAGTGACACAGTTGGTGTTAGTCATTCTTTAGTCCTTCGTCAGTGGTTCAAAGTAAAACCTTCATAAACACTGACCATGCACTTTATTAGAAACACCCATTCTCAATAATGCCATTAACCATCAGAATAGTAATGTGATCCCAGTAATTTTGATTGTGACCAGTGATTTTTTTTGGTTCCCCACAGGCTGATTTGAACATTTCCAAAACTGCTTACCTCCTGAGTTTATCACACACCACAGTATCTGGTGTTTACTAAAAATGCTAATATAAAGACATAAAACCATTGAGGAGAAATTTTGCTGACAGAAACAGCCACAAAGGCTATAGTAACTCAAATCTATAAGGAACTGAAGTGAGCAAAAGAACATGTTGGATTCCACTTCAGTCAGCCAAAACCTGAGGGTGCAGTGAGCTCAGCCTCACCAAAACTGGACAGCTAAAGACGGGAAAAAATAAAGCTCATTGTCTCATGACTCTATTTCTACTGAGTCAAACAGACGGCATGGCCAGAACGTGGGTCCACCAGCATAAATCCATGACTTCATCTGCCTTGTGCCTTGATTTCGGACCCAGAGATGTATTGGTGTGGAAAATGTTTTCTTGGCACACAACTCATACTAGAGGTGCACCGATTAATGGGCTGATTAGGATACTGATACATATAACCAATACTGTGCCGGTCGCATCTTGTCGCCACATAGCCACACACATGAACAGCACAAAGCTTTGACTAAGGTTAATTCAGAATGCAGTTCTAATTAAAAAATAAGGAGCTTTAAACACAGTTAATGTTTAGCCTCTCCCCATTAGTCCTTGTGTGTCTGTGGTCTGTTTGTGTTGTACAATGTATGCCCGGGATTTAGTGCAAGAATTTTCTTTACTGCATTCAGTGGCTTACAGTATGTATTACTTAACGTCTTGGATGTGTACGCTGCTACTTGTTGGATAAGTTGCAATTCAGTTTCTTTGCTTGTACTTGTACCCTTGCACTAACTAGAAAAAGGTTATTATCAAGGCTATAATAAGGTACAATTTGAGCAAGTCTGCAAGGACTGATATTTATGTGGCCACAAAAGCTACTACTACTAAAGCTAGTAAGAGAATAGAGTCGGGTACAAGCCAACAGCCCTTTATTTTCTGTAGTAGTTCTCTGTATGCTTATTTATAATTCTTAGACAGAACGAAAATTGGAAAAAATCAACCAGTCATATTTTAGAAAAATCTGAAAAAATTGCAATCAGTGCACCTCTAGTTAATACCAATTAATCATTATTTGAATGTTACAGAAGATGAGTATTGCTCCTGATCATCCCTTTGTTGTGACAATTTACGTCTATTCTAAAGGCTACACGCAACATAATGTTATACACTGTCACACAGTGGTTTTATGAACAGTGGCCTTCTCAGTCACTGGATCTGAATCCAGTAAACCCAAATTTGGCTGTGATAGAACAGGAGATTTCAGAGTATGGAAATGCACCTGAAAATCGGCAGATCTGCATTGAGTAAAGCCAAAGCAAGCCAATCATGCCAGAATTGAATAACATCAAAAAATGTTTCAAAACATCATATGGAATCATATGGCCCTACCTAGTGTTATACAGTTTTCCTAAAATTGCTTTGTGAGTGCAAATGAACAAAGAACACATTGCATTATTCTTTCCAACTATGTGTAAATGTTGCTTTCATTCATTTACAATTTCATATTTAAAATTCCTTAATCATAAAGTAAATGGCAAAAACATAAAAGTAGTTAAGCCAAAGACTGGTGCATTGGATGGTTTATTCAGTTACACTATTGAAAAATAAATGTACAGGGAGCATACATGATTGTATGCACAGGCAGTGAGAGAGGTTCAGTCATGTTTTTACATTTAGAGTGGGAGAGGTGCTGAGAGAGAACAGGAGGCAGAGAACCTAAGATAGAGCAGGTGCAATTTGCATACAAAGCAGAGGGACTAAGTGGGTATGGGATAAATGGATAATGGGAGACACACTTATGGGAGGTGCTAAATAAATACATTTGCTTAAACAGCCTTGGAAACACAAATGCCAATTTATGCAGGATATTTCATAACTACAGGTATACCTGTACAAATCCTCTTCCCATTACAACCTTTCACTGGGATCTAGATTGCTAGTGTGTTATATATTTGCCTGAGTGTATGTGTCATTATTGTGACCCTGTGACATGCCCTTCCTGCGGCCAACACATCTACCTGTAACAGACGGAGCGAACGTTCAACAGCTCTCCCTGTCTAAAACTGGCATAAAGCGTGGATGTTGTATTTATTTATTTTTAAATAAAAGTTCTTGTTAACAAGCGCGTTGCACTGGTTTTTGTGTTCACTCACTAGGCAGCGGAGTCATTCAGCTGATACTCTCTGGAGCGACCAAAACAGCCCTGCACCCCACTGTCAGCCCACAGTCTGCGGATCACGTTGGCAAGATCGTCTGGAAGGATTCCCTGCTCTTCTGCTGCAGCAGACAGGGCAAAGAGCTGCCTTGCATCATCCTACATGCAGACACACGCACACATATCCAGACACGCACAGAAACACAGTTACTTACACAGATCCACAATCTTTCTTCAATTCCTTTTTGGAAGACTGGGTTTAAAAATAAGCCACATCTATGGGAAGAAAGGATTTCCTTGTCATTAAAAGACAAAACCTTATTCATAGTTTCCATCCCAATTAGGTTGGTGCACTTCAAAATATCTGGGTTTCCTTATCCCAAATTTCCCAGTATAAGCCCTGCTGACTGATTTCCCTATGTCAGATTTCATAGAAACCCCATAGAAAATTGCTACTGCTGGGATTCAGTTTAGAGAGATGTCAGGAGATCACTAAGTATTCTTGCCTGGTAATGATTGAGGAGCTTCTGCTGGGAAGCCTGAGGAAAGGGATGAACCTCAACAGTCTTCATCTGTATACTGCATTAACTTTGACTCCACACACTTTCTTGTTTCCATAATGAAATTTACATGATCTAATCTTTGACAATTTGCCATATTACTGCAAATATAATGTCTCTACATGATACAGGGTAGAGATACGGGATAGCCTCACTACCCAAGGCATGAAGATGGCACTACTAGACATGAATCATCTATTTGTTATAAGTGCCAAATATGCACCTCTAAAACATATTTAAATCATTTCTGTTGTTGCATTTACAATGAATACCCAGTGAGGCATTGAGGGGGGGGGCATAAAGATTAAGCACTGTGTGGGACAAACTACATTTTTAAAATGTACAGAACTGTGAGATATTATATATTTCAATTTATACAGTGCTTATTCTACGTTTTGGTGGTTACTGCACTTTGTAGTTCTTTAATTACAGACTGTAGTCCAGCTGTCCCTCTAGTGACTAATTTTTGTGAGCAGTGTACTTTGTTAAATCCCTTTACTCTTCTTTCTACTGGTGAGGGCACCCACAAGACCAGCACAGATTAAGTTCTATTTGGGTGTTGAATCATTCTCAGCACTGCACTGACACTGTTTTAAAACTGTAGCACACTAATACATAGCCACCAAATCAGTGTCCACTTTATTAGAGACAATCATCGTATTGCTCCACCTTGTATATGTAAAATCTGCAGGAAATCAATTGACTACCATGAAAGCTGTTGTTCAGCTAAATTTTTCACTAGTGAGTAAGGTTACTTTTAAATGCACCAGTCTGTAAGACACAATTTACATTGATGAACATCACATTATTCATTTTCGGCATATTATATCACCTTGTGGATTTCTAAAGGTTCAGCTAAGTCCTTGTAAGTATTTATAGTTTTTAGTCTTTATAGTGGTTTCACACTCTCTTGTGAATCTCTTAGATTAAGGTCTTTATTGATTCCTTGGCTGGAGGTATTTTGCTGTGCTGACTCGACTGTATATATTCTAAAGCAAGTAGAATGGTGTGACATTCTGCTGTAAAGATGGTGCTGTGGTTCGGTAGTCGGATGTATTTATGCTTCTTATGAGCGATCAAGACAGCTGTTACATGGTTTGGTGATTTTGGACCATCTGTATTGCCATATGTTTAGGTATTGTATTTTTAATTTCCAGGAACTGTTATTAGCATGTAATGGAGTGTGTAAGATTGTTTCAGCTTCCTTGCTGGTGTTAATATGAAGTTATGCTTTTCAATTTCTTATGGCGGTTGATGGGACTGCTGTGGTCTGAGTAGTTGAAACTTTGAGCTTCGAGGTCTGACCGTAGGAGTTCTTAATAGTACTAGAGGCTGCTTGGTTTCCTTTTGCATTGGTCTACAAAATTGCTTTTGAAAGTGGGTTAGTGTGCATGTTTTTTATTGCCTTGCAGTTCGCACTAATTAGTATGTCAGAACATTATATCACTGGTGATGTATACCACTGTACTTAGACATACTATTTAGTACATTAGGACTGTGGTGGTACCGGACTACAAATAAAGTCCAAGGTTAAATTCCCAGCATTACTGTATTGAAGGGCCCTTAAAAAGGCACTTAACTTATGATTGCTTGGGTTGTAACTTTTGAGACTGTATCATCTGGATAAGAGCAACAGCCAAATCACCAAATGTTAATGTGAGTGGAAGACCAGCACAATTCTCTTAGCAAATGCAGAGATTACATTCAATAAATAGAATCCAGATGGCTTTCTGTGATTTGTTTTAATTCAGGACAGCAGGGTACAATTTGCATGGTGCTACCAAAATTAATGATTACTGATGTGCATGTTATGCACTTGATGTTTAAATTTATGATCATTTATTTACTTTAAATAATGAATGTGCCATTTTTGCTCTAGCACCCTTTTCACCCACATCTACGTTAAGGGGAAATACACTGCTTACATTAAAGGAATGCATTAATTTGTTAACTGTGCAGTACCACAACTGTGTAGTTACATGTTCTCCATTACATTTGAATGTTTCTAAGTATTTAAGGCGGAAAAAAATTCCCCCACATTTTAATCTGGGATACATTGTATCCTTGCATGAGTAGCGCCTCATAGGCTGTTATATGTCCTAATATTAACCTACTACTTAATTTAAAATGTTAAGGTAAAAAAAAAATCCTTCATCTTAGTAAGGTTTTTAGTCATTCTGAATGTAAAGTTTTGGTGTCACTGCTATGCTTTAGATTTAATAAATTCGGTTATTCAGGGTTTGCTGTCTAAAATGCAGTGATCTGAAACGATAGCCATAGGGAGCTCTTGGTTTAGGTGGAGCCCTCTGGCTTGAACAGGTGTCGCATACATACGTATAGTAGTAGTGGCTGTTTGGTTTCATTTTGTATTGGTCCACATAATTGCTTTTCAAAATGGGTTTGTGCGCACACACACACACACACACACACACACACACACACACACACACACACACACACACACACACACAGAGAGAGATCTTGTTGAGCTTGTTGAGATCTCTGTATAAGGTTGTATAAGACATTAATGGAGTTGTATTATGTATTAAAGTCATTTAGAGTTGCTGTATTGTGCTGATTCCCGTTACACATTTCTAGTCAAAATGCATCAAGAACTGAATGACAAGTTGCGAGGCAACCAAGAGCCAAGGTAACACTGTACTTTATATTTTACTGTACTTATTTTATTAAAGAGCATAATAAACGCTTCTTACCGCTCGGGCTGTCTCAGCATATTCTATTTTAAGGTTGCTCATAGCTTTGATGATGGCCATGATGGACTGGATGGTGTTACTATAGACCACTGCTCTATACTGCTTACATTCGTCTTCAGAGTAACCATCTTCATGGATAATTCTGGAATAGATGAAAAAAAAAGAAAAAAAAAATCAGACATGGAACAGAGAATGTCATTAAATGCTTTGAAGCCTTGAATGATCTAAGCAGTTGTGTTTAGACAATGCTCAATTCTGACATTTATTAAATGAGACGTTATAAGGACACATTAATCTGCTTGCTTCCTATGAATGAAACATTTTGTTTTAAGACTAAATCTTTGCAAACAATTCTATAGATTTAAAGAGATTCGTCCAAATATTAAATAAACCACCAGTGTTGTCCAAAGCTCTGACTAAAAGGTACTGGACAATGGACTAGAAGGACCATAGTTCAAATCCCACGTCTGTCAAGTTGCCACGGCTGGGTTCTTGAGCAAGATCCTTAAAACACAACTGCTTGAAGAGTAAGACTGTAAGAGCTGCAAGTTGTTCTGGATATGGGCGTCTGGTAAATGTATTTTGCCACAAACAAAATGGCAAAATGGCATTCTAAATCCAAATGATAAATTGGGCTAACAGAGACTTAACTAGCCAAACTGTACCCCTGTATATTATAAAACTAAACATAGGGTGTGGTGGTGGTGGTGAACAAGTTATGAACATTTATTTTGCTTTTGTAACCTTTTATGTGACCTGCAGCTACCAGAGCAAGCTGTAACGCTCATGAAAGTTGTTCTATGGCCATTGTTACGCTTTCAGTGCAATAATCTTGGTTCTGAGCTTTCCACTGAGCCTTCTCATAAAAGATTGATCTGGATCCTCAAAGAAATGTGAATTATTAAACCATTCAAGGCCATGTGTGCATGCCTGTGTGTGTGTGTGTGTGTGTGTGTGTGTGTATATGCCTGTGTGTGTGTGTGTGTGTGTGCAATGGTAATAGATAGCATTAGCTGTGTGTTGTGTGTGTGTGTGTGTGTGTGT
>JAVSBV010166362.1:0-28097 GCA_033117975.1 Parotocinclus spilosoma | reverse complement strand
TTTTTTAATTGAAAATATTTTTCCATTGATAAATATTTTCAAATAATTAAAAATGTTGGCGAATTGGGCTTTTAATATAATGAATGGATGCGATATTTTGTTGATGGTGTGACGTCATGCGTCACATGACATTGGTAAGATGGCGGGCGTAGTGCGTCCGAGATACTGCGTATCCTGCATACTTGCATACTTAAAGAGCGGTCGAGCAGTGCGTACTTAATCGAATCTAGTGCGTACTGTCAAAGTATGCGATTTCGGACGCAGCCATGGTTACTACAGATGTAGCAGTGCACCTACCTGCACTATGGCCACAAAACCATCTGAAAATGTGCCACGAAGAATTGCATTTCGGGTTGTTCCAACAAGCAGTTCCTCACCATCCACATCTGCAATGGTACGAACTGCTCCAAACTTCTCTGGAATCTAGAGAGATCATAGATCTTAATCTTTGCTTGATTTATCTCTTACGCTTCACTTATTCTAGACATGAAAGACACTCAACATTCTTTCTTTTTTCATTTCTAGGACACAACCCCCTCTTTTTTACCTCACACTCTCTCTCAGGTGCCAGGTCTGCACTCCAGCGAATTATTCGGCGGTCTTTCCCACCGCCGCTAAGCAGAGCGCCACCCTGCAGGACACAGAGGGTAAACACACTGCCCTCATGAGCTCGAGTCTGCTTCATGATCTGAAAGGTTTCTGCGGTGGGAGGGAGGAGTAAACACAATTTAAAGAGGGGGAGACAACTGGCCAGAGGAACTTGTTTATGTTTAAAACAATAGATCAACAAGCAAAACAAGTGCTCTAGCAGCTAGATGTGTTATTTGTCCGTGGAATGTAACTATACATGTTGGCTAAAAATCAAGTTAACAATCTCTTGTTTGACTAAAGTGTTTAGGACAATTTTGGCTAGGCTCTTGGCTACTTTTTAAAAGGTTGTGTGTTCAAATCCCAGCTTCTCCATGCTGCCTCTAGTTGTCCTTTTAGCATAAACCCTAAAGCAGGTTACCTGATCAACACTGCCCCAATGTGTTGGTTAATAGGAGCAATGTGTTGGTTTTTATTGCATGAAAATGCTAAATTCACCTAATTGAGTATCTTTAACCTTCACTGGCTAATTATTTCTCAGAAATGTAACTAAATATTGCCACCCCTTGCCATTTCTGCCACAGAAATGTGAAGTCATATTTCACGCCTGGCAATACAAAGCATATTCTTAAGGAAACAGCCAAACACCATGTCAAATGAGAAAGTTCTTCCCTAATTCTTGTTCACACCTTTAATAACAGCTTTGATGCTAGTACCAATGCTCTTGAGATAAGGGTTAGTGTGCTCTGAAATTTAAACTCTCAGTTAACGATTTGTGGTACCCATTTTATTTCAGCTGCTTTCTCCAATAATCCTCTGAAGTTAACACTATGATCGACATCCAGTTATTTTGCTGGCCAACATGATGACCATGTATAAAAGTACACAATATGACGATATCCAACTATAAGTGTAGTTTAGTAAATCCTAATGTGAAAACACATTTTGCCACTGTATACACACCCGAGTCTAAACATGACTAACTATTCCCTTTGAAGTCATTGCTATTGTGATTGTGAATCACTTTTTTTCTTTAACACTACATACGTTATTTTATCACCAGACTAAACATAGTCAATGACTCACATGGGGTGTGTGATGTGTACTATCTACAATAATATTGTAACTGTGGTATTAACAATGTCTAAGCTGACATTATCGAGTCACTCTTTTTGTGCAAAACAGTCAAAAGCATGCCTTAAGAGTTCACATATTTACTGTGTCATGTAACCTACAAATATATGTAACCAAAAATAAATGGTTGAAGTGAGAAATGAATGAACAAACAGCACAGGAGACAAAATACAGAGAACTAGCATTACATTCTACATTTTTATCTTTAATTGCTCACTTATGCTCACTTACGTGGAGGTGAGTTGGCTTTAAAACGGCGGTTGTTGCTCAAAAAACAGCAAACCAAGTTGAAAATCAGCTGCCATTAAGGACAGTTTGGTAATTATTTAAATTAATTACATTTCACCATCTGTGAATTAACCATCGTGCAGAATATGAAGATTATAAAAAGCTTTGTCTATGAAATGCACCATTAAGGGCAGCTATGGCTCAGATGTTTTGCTTTACCATAAATCTGTTTGTGACAAAATGTGAGTCCTTCTTCAGGTTATACAGTACAGTTTATACTTGAAAGTTTTTTGAAAATTTGAAGAAAACCAATTTAATTATAAATGCTCTTACATTTACATTACATTACATTACATTTACACTACATTACATTACATTTACACTTCCATCAGTAAGCACCAATTAATATTGTATTACATTTTCATTAGCCAATAAGGGATTGGGGCACACTTTAAATAGTGAATATCTGTGTACATAGTGATAAAGTGAAAAATACTGGGGTTATGTCAGTATTTACTGTTAAGTGGTAACAAATGGTATTAGTAATAAAACCTGTAACAAATATGTAGTGTATAAGTGTATAATTTTATAAGCTTTTTATGAATGTATTTTAATAAAGCAAAAAAATATTTGCAATATGATTCCAAAAACACTGACATCATGCAAAATCACAAAAAAGGTTCTGTGACAACATATTTTCATTTTTATAATTACTATGTCCTTAATACTACATATCCTTATTTTTGTACTGTTTTACTGTTTTCTACGCCCACTGCTACAGTCCATACCTAATATTCTTAACCCTGTGTACATATGTTAACTAATAGAGTATCTACCAGGCAATAGATATTCATTATTATTTACAGAATATGAAATACTGACCATGTTATAAAGTTATAATATGGTACAGAGTACTGTATTATTTTTATATGATATCCATCTAGTTTTATGTCCTACGTGCTTCACTGAGTCTTGAAAATGTTCATTAATACAATGACACAGGCAATATACCTTTTGCTCCTTTGCCTAGTGTCTTGATATCAGCTGCTGATTTGCCCCATGTGAGGATATTGCCTTCAGAATCACCCGTTAACACATCCCCCGTTAAACTGAACACAAAACACATGATGAACTTGGGCTTCTTATATTTCTGCAAGCAAAATGACAAACACAAGTTAATCTATGCACATACACTCTAAACTGGAATTTGAACTTGAAGAATAGTCATGCCAAAGAACTCACTCCGAAGATGCCCTGCTTCTTGGTAAATGCGCCAGCACTCAGGGTCCAGAAGTAAACATGAGACTTCCCACATGTGATAATGTTACTAGTGTCTGCAGGGTTGAACTCCACAGCAAACACGGTCTCGTTAGTGCTCTGTAAAGCGCAAGATATTGACATGAATGCAACACACATATAAACATGACTGGGTCAACCACAGTTAATGCTATGCTATGTCTTCTAAAAGGGTACAATTATAAATTATTCTTTCTCTCACTCACTCTCTCACTCTCTCTCTCACTCACTCTCTCGCTCTCTCGCTTGCTCTCTTTTTTTTAAACACCAAGTAATTTAGAGTTTCAGTTATTACATTGTCCCGTTCTTCCTGTAAACTCGTCTTATGCAACAGTACTGGGTCGTTCTTGTTTGATTTTTCATTTCGAGTCCACCACCTATACCCTTTTCTGTCATAGCCATGGCTTTGTAATGTGTGTAGCATGTGGTTTTGCATTGTGTTGTTAAAAATGCATGGATCTCGCTTTTGCATTGTGTTGTTAAAAATGCATGGATCTCGCCATAAAATATGTAATCTTGAAGGATTTAATGTTGCTCCATTATCTCAATGTACTTTTCTGAACTAATGCTGTCAAAACAGACCTATAAATGACCTTGCCAATTAGCACTGATATAGCCCCATTCCAATACACATTCTGACTTTCTGACTTGCTGCTGATATCAGTCTGGATGGTCCTTTTTGATCGGGAATATTGATTCATCTGACCACATTTCACATTTCCACTGTGTAATGGTCAATCTCAGATGCCTCTGAGCCCAGAGAAGTTGACACCTCTTCTGGTAATGTTTAACATACAGCTTATTTTAAGTGGTAATTGTGAACTCTATTTTAGAGCTTTGGCAAAGATTCGCCAGAGTTATCCCTTGCCCATGTAGTTATATCATGATGAATGATGGTTCTTGATGCAGTGCTGTCTGTCTACTGTCAAACAATCAATGTTTATTAACAAGTGAAATGAAGTTTACCAGACAAACTGTCAAATATCTCAGTTTCATGCTGTCTGCACTGAAATACAAGTCACAGGAAATGTAAGAAACACTGTGTATGTGTTTTTTAAATGCATTTTCCACATTGTCCAACTTTTTTAATTTGTGGACGCAGAAGACATGTTTAAGCATAAGTTCTGTTCTATATGACTGGCTTCCCTGTAGGTAAACTATAATGATTCATTGAGAATCTATCCAGTTCAGCCACAGATTTTATATATATCCTGTAAAGCAGATATAACTGAACTGTCAGAGTAACCATTAATAGCCTGTTCCAAAATGTACAGCTGAATATCTCCATAACCATGAAAAAACCTTCAGAAATTATGTAAACCCTTTGTTCTGAATTCCTAAACCACAATTCAGGTCTGTACTCCAACATCTCTAACTTAAACTAGTCAAGCAAACAACAACAAAAAATTAGCTCAAAAGGACTCCTACTCTCTGAAAACCCCACAGTCCACTCCACAACTCTGGGTGATATATTTATGCTGCTTCCATGGCGGCACAAAAAGAAACATTATTAGGGATGTTAAAATCACTGGGACAAAGAGCAAAAAAACATATTTCTGTATGTGCATACAGAAGATATGATAAAAAAACTGCAATAAAGCCAGACTTCATTGACTAACTCTGTAGGGTCTGTTGCAAAGATTAGATAAACCAATTCTACTCAATCGCAGAGTATGCTTTGAATTTTGGTGACTCTAACTAAACTGAACTAACATTCAATAACAATATGCAAATTACTATAAAAAATATTATATGACTATTAGGTTTGTAGGATCTATAGAGTACATTTAATATACAGCATGTAGAGCTATCTAATAAATGATTTCTGTTGCAGCCATCCCATAATAGGCTCATGGTTTCTCTCTAGGCATTTGTTTTTGGATTAAATTTTCTGAGTGTTCACTAACTGTTGCCTGTATAAATCATTTTTTTTGGTTTGTATGTGAGTGTAAGCGTATGCATGTAAATACCTTTACTTCAACAACTTTGGTGTTTTTGTTCCAATCCCAGACAGACATCATGTGCTCGTTGGAGTCATCAATCACACACAAAAATGTCCCAGAGTCCTATGCCAAAACATTAGCAAAATAATGACATGGGGCCCTGTTGAAATGTTTATTTCCAGTATTACACAATACTTGGGCAATACATACCGCACTCGAAAAGGCAACCGATCCTACACCTCTCTCAAATGTACCTAAGCCAATCTGCTGCATGGTCAACAATGTAGTGGAGTCCCAGATATGTACAAATGGCTGTAAGGGCTGGCAAACAAGCTCAAATAAATATAGAGAATGTACTAATACTTTGATGAATGAATAAAGAAATTCATAAACACACCTTGCCGTCTTTATCCACACCTGCCGTCTGCCCAGATGCTATGAGGACCTTGTTTGGATGTACAGCAAGACTGCAGATAAAGGGAAAGACATCAGGAAAAACACTGTTTATGATTACAAAAGGACACTTGGAGGCTTTTTTTGTAGCAATACAGGTATGCACCATTTAACGTTCATTCAATTACTGTCCATTTACTTTAATGACCAAGGTCCGAAGAATTATAAAAGGCTATAATACTCTTTAAATATTGTCTTATATACACCTAATTCGCGTCTGGATGACAAAAATTTTGTACAGTCATACCTCGATACTTGACTGCTTTGCAACTCACTGAATTTGCCTCTCAGCACATTTTGAAGAGAAACATTTATCTCAGCTGCTGTCATTTCTTTGGCACACTGCACACTAGCTAGAATTTGTCGAGATGTGCTTGGTGCAAATATATCACCATGGATCCTAAGAAGGTTAATAATAACAGCTGACCAAAAGCTAAAACCATGATAGAGCTTAAAGTATTTATACTAGTGGTGTTCTGATAGATCGGTCATCGATCATTATCAGCCGATTTCCATGACAAAGCATGATATTGGCGTATGCCAATCAATGCCTTTCATTGGAGAACACAGAGGCCCTGCGTGTAGTGTTGTGTCCCCACCCCCTTTCCTTTACACTGTGCAAGTGCACGGCAGAAAATCCTAATCAAACATGTCTGCTGTGTGGAACTTTTACAAGGTCTGTGAGAGTGATGTAAAGTCCTGCATCCTGCAACACATGCAACGAAAAAACACCTCACAGGGGAAGCACATTAGTTTCAACACAACTAATTTAATAAATCATTTAAAGAACAAGCACTTGGTGGAGTATGGTGACTTTTCGAGGCTCACTGCAGAGAATAAAAAGAAGGCAGCCGGTATGTGATTGGTATCGGTGAACGGCAGAAATAGGCACTTATGGGTGATCAGTATCAGAATCAGTAGCATAAAACATGATCGGAGCATTCCTAATTTATACTAGCGCTTGTGATTATTTTTTATATTTTACTTTTAAGTACTGTTTAAGTAAACAATACAACTACAATAATGTCTTACACAATGTGGATTTTTGGGGGTCTGAAACAGATTGATTCTATTAATTGATTAATTATATCTTGGCACTGAAACGAATTAACGATAAGCACTGAGATACACTGTATGAGTAAACTCTGGTGATAGAAAACAGAAACAGAGTCTTGAAAGTCAGAAAAAGAACTTGGACATAATGTGAACATAAAATGGTGTACACCTGTATATAATTTTGAGTGTGGAAGTGTGTGTATGGGTGTTAATGTCTCTCACCATCGTACACAGTCTGTATGCTTGCGGTAATAGCGCTGCGTTCTCTTGGTGACATGGTAAAGGACTATAACACAGGCGATGAAATACACAGCCTCCCCTGAAGGCAGCATATACAAGTTGCCCCTACCGTCACGGCCTCGATATCCATATCTGAAATTAGTGGTCAAGGAACTTATAATCATACGGATTAAAGTGCATGTCAGTTTTGAAGAACATGTCAGTTATGAAGAAGGTACTAGACTATGGTTGACAGTGGATACACCCAATCTAGCTCTAGCCTCTCAGCAGGAAGGTCCATCCTGAGCTCCTCGTAGTTCTGGATATTTGAGGGAATGTACATGGTGATTGGTCGCCCTCGGATGAACATTTTGATTGAATGACCTAAAAAGTAAACACGAAATAAACAGGAACGGTTTCAGACGCAGAATTTATTTAATACATTTTATAGATATGACAACATGATCCTCAAACCATTCCTGAACAATGTTAACAATGTGGTATAGTGCATCTTTCTGAAATAGTACGCTGCCATCACTGTCAATATCTTTTGTACATGTCAAATGAATATCCACATGACGTCTGGGAACCAATGTTTCCCAACACGACACTGCCCAGAGCATCATACTGTCAAAGTTATTCACGTCACCTATCCGTGGTTTTAACGTTATGGTCGCATATACTGTATAGTTGTGTATATACTTGTTCCAACCATATCAAAAAATACCTTGTCTCTACCATATCAGTGCCACTGCTGTGCTGAAAAAGGTGCATCAAGAACACTGGTCTTTATTAAAAAAAGATTTTCTGCTGAAGTTTTCTGTTCCCAGTTACATTTATTTGTAGTTTTAATGCAAAAGGGAATTACAATGGCTACTGAACGAACAGGTTCACTAACTCCTTTCATGGTGTACTACTGGATAATGCAAGCATTTGATCATCAAGTATCTGACGTTTTAGGTCATTAACAGGGCGTTTTCGGCAAGTTAACAGTTGCTCCTCATTTACGCCCTTTGTATAGTATATAATGGTTTTGCACCATGTTTTAGAAAACTATAATAAACTTTGTTTTCTCCGTCCCATAATTTGAAGTATCTATCATCTTTATTTGGTCACATTTGATCAAATAAACCTTTTTGCCCAGTAATACATAAAGTGCTTAAAAGTAAATGGAAAAATTGGTATCCGGATGAATATATTATGGTAAACCATGGTACTGCCTAAGCTACAGGCGTTCCAAGGTCAAAGCACTGGGGCTTTCAACTCCAGTCTGTTCATTACTGTGAACTGTAGAGTAGATAAACCTACCCTGCGTTCCTCTCCTGGACCCCTGAGATCCTACAGAAAGGTAGAAACACACAGATACACAGATTACATTACATTCTGCTCCATCACTTACTTGCAATCTCATTCTAGATCTTATAATTCTGATTTCTTATATCTAAAGCTGCTCTATTGTAGAGACTTGCTGAAGGATCTTTCTGATAGACACCAATCAGAAAATAAAAAAATTACATATCAGCCATGGCTCAATCTGGTCTGGTTAAAAAATCCATTGTAATGGCAAATACATAATAAAAAAATTAAAAAACAAAACTAAACAAAAACTTGCATAACAATAATTGTGATTAATAGTTCAGGCATATTATATAATACCTGTGTTTTACAATGTATTAACAGATAAGCACATCTAAACTCTTGTGTCTTAAAAATCAGGTTAAGTGTAAGGGCTCTCAGCCAAGTAATGGAAACCTGATACTCGGTCATAAAAGCGCCAACCGTATTCCTAAAAAAAATCTCATCTGCACACTCCCATGTAATTACACATGTAGGCACAGGTTTACTTGTGGGTTTCCTTGTGCTTTGTTTGCTTTACTTGTATTTCAGGATGTAAACGACACATGTACTAAAATGACCTGATGTATTCAAAAATACTGCAGACTTAACAGCTTTTCCCATAAGCTCCTGGCTCCCGTGGCTAAGGAAAAAATACATACATATATAGATGATGATAGACTGCGACTTTGGTAACTGGCTTGTAAATTCCAGCTTTGTTTTTACAATGAATGACTCCTACTAAGCAAAATGTATACTTTTGATAAAATGCATTAAAACATTGGTTAATAAATTGTGTTTCATTTCTCTGCATTGTTATACAGGAATCAAATACAGGTAGGAACTAATGTTGTAAGGTTAGTAAATCAGTAGGGTATTGACCTTTGGCAGGGCGAATGGACCAAGCATTTGACACAGTTAATGGTTCTTATGTTAATCTGTGGTTGGGTTATGGTAGATGTTTCAAAAGTGGGTTCAATCACACAAAGCTTTCTATTTTCTACACATGTGCACACTACACAAAGGACTTTGTAGTCAGTGTATAAACATTTTGGATTTTTCTTATCGGTCAGATTTATTACAGCTAGCTAGTTCCTCTTAAGATTAAGTATTCTGCCTTTAAGCCCGTTTCTATCACAGCACTGTCTTTTAGTAGACTATTATGGCTAGAATGTTTGGATAGTGAATACACAGAGAGTGAGAGTCATATTTCTATAATTTCTTATTTTAAAAATCGTATCCTCTTCCTGTGCATTTAAAACCTCATCTACTCCCAGTGGCATCAATGGATCAGAGCATTGTGGGGGACTTTCCCTGCCAGTTATCTGTAAAATATCTACAACTCTCTAACATGGAAGGTTACAGCTAACTCATTCATTGTGTGTGCCTACCAGCATGTGTATGCTCTGCTCTCTCATAGCAGGTATCTTCTAGTACGAGATGCAACTATATAATGTAACAACCATCACCTCGTAATTAACCAGTACATAAAACTAAATATTTATTGCCAGTTATGGGGTGTTCTTTTTTTTATAGGGGAATTTACTATAACATGCCACCACGTTCAAAATTGCATATGCGCATATGCCGATCTTTATCTGGCAATGTGTCATTATTAATAATGCCTGGCTCTACTGGCAGTTCAATTTAAGACTTATTTGACAGCTGGATCACAGAGGTTCCATTTTCTGGGCTTTATTTTAACATCAAAATGCAAACCGAGCAATAGTTGCACAGTCATATGTAACCATTTTTTAAAAAGTAGTAAAAACAAGTGAGACTCAAGGGTGGTGAAATATTAAAGAAAAACTTTCAAGAAATCATTCGTGTTTAAACCCGTTTAGTTCATTTCTCAAAATGGCAGTACATTAGTGATCTTTAGTACATTTTTTCAGACAAATGTGAGGTGGAAAATACTGTT
This sequence comes from Parotocinclus spilosoma, assembly GCA_033117975.1. Lineage (NCBI taxonomy): Eukaryota > Metazoa > Chordata > Actinopteri > Siluriformes > Loricariidae > Parotocinclus > Parotocinclus spilosoma. The sequence goes on along the minus strand of JAVSBV010166362.1, from coordinate 17,924 downwards.
TTTATTACCTGTGTTTGACAGGAGGTCTTTAGCTCGACTATCAAAATAAACAAGAACAAAAGAGAAGAAAGAAAATAGTTACATTGTTATTATTGCACCCTCCTTTTGGTTGTGTAACAAGAATGTTGTAAAAACTCTGTTTCTTGTTACTACATGCTAAAATCGTGTTTTTTAAAGTTCAGAAACATTCAGAAGCCAGTTCAACAGGAAAATTTGCATACCCCTAGAAGCAACCCAAAAGGACAAATTTATTCATACCAACAAGACACTTGGTGATTTAGCTCCCACGTGTATTCCCATATAATCACATGTAAAACAAATGGTCAGCCTTCGCCCATACTTTTAGTCATAACTAATAATTCATGCCAAATGTTATATAATCATAGATTAGACCTAATATGAAAAGGTTCATGGCAAAAAAGACTTCCTTGTATTTTGAGTCATTTCACTTAAGAATACAACATTTATTTTACCTACTTCAAATTTCTACTCTGTTGATAAAGTGAAATAAAAAGTATTGCAGATGTAAACTTTTCACTCAGTTGTTCATGTTTTCTTCACCACATCATAAAATCAGGCGCCATTGTGCTGAAGTGGAAGAAAGTAATGGGTCACACCCAATTGCACATTTGCCATGAAAGATCATTTTCCAACAGGAAGTATAGCAAATCTCATATAAAGGGTTTGTTGCATTAGGTTCCAAACCCCTGGGTTGTTTTTTATTAATGAACTTAATGAAGACATACGAACCATTCATACACAAATGACTCAAAGAAAATGTTGAAAGTAGAAGGATAATGCCGATGAACAAAATTAACGAAAGAATGGTGGAGAATGGAAATCCATTTCATACGGGGTGTTTATTCATCCCAATCTGTGTGGAGTGTTTTATGGCAAATTCTTGAATAAGTAACTTTAAAACCAAAACAGATAAGACACTAGAAGCAAAGTGATTTTAAAAATGTAATCAGCATAGTCTAAATTAAATAAAGCTATACATATAACATTTGTTAGCTATATTAGACGTACAATTCCAATACAAGTGTTTATTCCAAATGAGAAATGTAAGTTAAACTTTGGATACTAAATGTCTTGGCTAACAGGCTAATGTGAAGTTTGTAATTCCATGTCAGTTTGACACCATAGTAGTCACGCTGGGTATTACCTGCTATATAACCCATACCATTTCTTATCCAGACATTTCAACATTATCTTGATTAGCCTATAATTATTGCTTACACACTAACAAAATGTTTTTATTGTAATGCAACCCAGAACACTATGAATTTTAATGACAGACCACCAAAACAGGGACCTAGTGCTGAACCGTAGTTGTTCATAATAGTTGGAAACTGTCCATGTTTGTAAAGGAAACAGTCTTAATAGGTGAATGTGGACTGACTCACCCCTCTAGACTTGGAGATCGAGTAAGCAGGTTGGCTGAGGATGCTGCTTTCTTTGGCATCCGCTGTTTCGTTTTGTCCTGCATGTCTTTACTCAGTTTTTCACTATTCCTCCGCACCCTAAATACAATCAGAGTCAATGTTATATCTGAAGTTCACAAATAGCTCACATTTCTGTAATCATTATAGGGAAATGAATGCTCACATGTTATAAGAGCTGAAATGAACTGATATGGCACAAGAACACCCCATGTAAAGTATAAGGCAATACACACACGCATGCACATGCGCGCACACACACACACACACACACACACACACACACACACACTAGAAGTGCAGTTTCCAAGACACACTATATATATATATATATATATATATATATATATATTTTTTTTTTTTTACAGAACATTATCTAACAGTGCGGAGTGTGCGGTAAAAGTGACAATTGACAATTTTGATTCTTCTAACACACAACTATTTCTTCTTCCTATAAGAGCTATGCATGTACTCCAATTTAGGAAACATGAAAAAGGAAACAATGGTGGGCATAGCAAAGAGGGAAGTGAAACTTGGTTGGCAGAGCAGCAATTACGTCAGTCTTTGGCAGTCACATGTGTATGGCTTCTAACGTTTGAACTTTTTAAAATGCGCAAATCGGAAAGGCTGTGATGCCTCATTAAACGCTGAATTGGCAAGTACTGATTCCGCTGAGTTCAGATTATAATAATAAAACAGTACAGACTGTCTTGTAGAACTAGTGTAAAAAGCGTCATGGAATTATGGGAAATGATGGTCAAATGTGGTAACATCTGCTGGGCTGCATTCACATTCTCAAAGTAACCACCTGCACCTGCTGATAGGACTGAACATAACGAGAGAACAATGTTTTATAGCTGTATAGTCTGTTGCCATTAAAAGAGAACCAAGGACAATGTCTAATACTGAATGCACTACATTGTTGGGCCAATCTGATTTTGGAACATAATCCCTGGCCCACTGCTAGCAAGCTAAATCTGCTCAAAGGTGTCTGATGGAATTACGTTTTTGGTGTATAACCCAGGCAAGTTCTCACACAGAGCTGTCAATCCACTTCTTTAAAGACTTTGCCTACAGAAAGTCACATTTGCATTTACATTCAGTAATTTAGCAGACTTGCAATTAATACTATCTGACAATCCAAGCCACTGAGGGTTAACCCAACAATGGCAGCTTGGCAGAGGTTGGATTTGAATCCTGGACCTTTTAGTCAACTGTTCAGGACCTTAACCTATAAGCCACCACAGTCCCAGAGTCCATGTCTGTACTTTTAATGTGTCTGAAGTAGCAGAGAACACTACTTCCAAAGAGCATCTACATACTTTTGACCATAGAGCATTTTTAGGATTGTTAGACATTCACAATTGATGCAAGACCCTTTGCTTTGGCTTATTGTTATGCTGGTAAATCTTCAAACAAACATGTTATTTTTCATTTCTTTCTATATTAACTATGTTAATGCATAATCTCTAATAGTATACTCTTAGTTATATTCCCATATGTACACTAAGCAATGTATCAGACGTGCTTAGTCAGAGCGACTTACAAAATATGCACATAGCTCTAGCGCCACAATGCAACTATAAGTGTGCATATAACAAAAAAATAACAAAAAAGTCTTCAGAAGGAAGAGACACTGGGCTGTTTCGACTGGTCTGGGATACCTATTCTACCAGTTAGAAGCTAGGACACAAACACTGAGATCTGGATTTGGGATTTGTGGATAAGGCTTAATCTTATACACCAGACGTTGAATTACCTTTCGCTGCTTAATATAGATAACTTTGTTTTAGTGATAACCTTTTTTTTGCTTCGTATAAATCATTTAAAATAACTATCATCATACTACCTATCATCTCATCCAAACTAACCGTTGAGCACTTGAGATATAAAACCTGCATACACAGTTAATACAATCAGCACAATAGAAACTTCTCATATAGCCCTAGCTGGTGGTTTGTTTCACATCCCTAGGAATCGCAATAATTAAACTAAGTAATACATCAATGCATTTAAATCGGTGCCAATAATAAGGATGGTAGACTGATTATAATACTATGTGCTACTGGCTGTAATAACCTACTAATATATAAACAAATGAACACAATCTACTATGATCTGTATATGTAGAATGTTAGCGTCCAGGTTGTCCATTAAAACGGATTTGATGTGCAATCAAAAATAAATTTTAGTGTTGGATCAAGCATCTTTGAACGAGAGCGGACAGAAGCTTAATGCTGACATAACTGACTTAGGTTAGGTCTTTGAATACCTAATGAATGATTATGTCAAGGCATGTTCCATTTCACTTTTTGTTCTGAATGTGCTTTATTACTAGTAGATTTAATGGAAAAGTACGTTTTTGACAGATTATGAACATGTCATTGAGAAAGCAGCCTAAGGACAGTTTGTGTTTCAGCTTGTTTTTTAAATTGTTGTCAGCATAAGATTCATGATACACTGCCTGCTCCCTTTGCTTTTCCTTCACAACCCTCAATGTAGGACTAATAAATGACCTCATCTACCCTTGATATGCCAGTTACCTGTCAGTCTGCCCTGCAGCAGCACTGAGGTAGTGCACACACTACACAAATGGTCCCCTTTGTCTTATTTTCCACTGAGCTTCATTCTTCACACACATCACCTAACACTGACATAGAGTGCCTGTCTCATCACTGCTTTCCCCATTAAAAACAACCTTAAATTGTTTGGCATGTTGTCTGATTGGCTTTGTGGTATCTATTTTTCTTTTTGCAGTACATATAAAAATAAGAATGAAGTTGCATGATAAAATAATGTAATGAATGCACAAAATTATCAATTTTATTTATGTTTTATGTTTCAATTTTTAAAACTAATTACTACCATTAATCAAACTATCTCTGACCAATATCCAGCCACTCACAAATATTCACACAGACGCACACAGACGCACACACGCACGCACACGCACGCACGCACACACACGCACGCACACACATGCACACGCACACAGTATTAAAGATATTAGTAAAATACACCTCACCGCAAACCTGCATGCAAGTAAAAAAGGATTAGGAATGAACAAGAATTAATAAGAACAATTAATATGTACATGAACTTAATTAAATGATTCTTTTGATTGGGTTAGTGTGATTTCTGACCTCGGCATTCCCCAGCAGTCAAGAAAGCATGGATCACTTTTGCAGAAACCAGTCCAAGATGCAAATGCAATGTGTAACCCCTTTGTGGTTTTACCGCTTAACAATGTACTCTATAAACATGCTTAACAATCTCTTCCTCCCTTGCAATAAATTTAGGCTTGTGCAATGAGCTCACCTCTGTACCCCAGTTAATTCTAAATATAACAGCAGCCTCTCTAAGCTCAAAGTCGGCGTCCCCTCTTTCACAGGGTGTAATTCTTCCCACACAACACATTTAACACGTAAATGTCATATCTACCTTAGAATGAACTCTTATGAAAGGACTGTAATACATCCGGTATGAATAACCTAGCTTGACATAACAACTTTCGGAATTTAATTGCATTCGAAAACATGCATCCTTTTGCAAAGGTAGGCACACTGTGCCTAAACTGACCCATATATTACAATGCTCCACTTAAAGTGTGGCTTAGCCAGGTCCTTAAATTTCAACAAACCGCCCTCTAAGACTAGAAATACTGTATTCTAATTAAACTGCCCTGCCAGTGGGTTTTGAGACTGCTGAAACCAGCTTCAGGCTCAAATGCATCTTGGAAATTTAAATACTTTGAGGTACTCCAGTAGTACAAGTGATAGTGTTAGAATTAAAACGAAAAGCAGAAGCAGGAAGATCATGCAGACGAGCAATCTGGTCGGTGGTTTAACGCACAGTTTGTTTTCACCCTCGACAATGGCAGCAAGGGGTCCACTGAGGGGACTGCAAACAGGATCTTTAGGCGGTGCTGGAGAGCAGGAAGTTGGGGTCTGAGGGGCTGAGCCTTGGCTCTCTTCACTGCTTTTGCTGTGCTGTTGTTGCAGGCTTCTGATGAGGATGGGCTGGATAGACTCCTCTACTGCACACGGCCAGCTTTTGTACTTTGGTTTCTCCATTTCATTGTCATCTTCCTCCTGGCTCTCTCGATGGGACAATGATGAGACCCGCTCAGGAAGGGCGTCCTCCAGGGAAAGACTCTTGAAGGGCCTGGTAAGGGCCAGAGGAGTCCTCTCGGGCTCAGGACTCCAGGGCTCAGTTTGGGTGGCCCTTTCTATAGTGCCTGCTTTAAGGCTAGGGACAGAGTTAGTTCTACTGCTCTCCCCTGTTTCAGTGGCGTTTGAGACATGGCTGAAGACACACACAACCAAGAGGAAAAAAAGGGATAATCCACCTTTTTTTTTTTTAAATTTAATTTAACGTTAACTTTTTTTGTCATGTACAACCAGCTGGCCTCACATAAATACATGCAACAATAGGTACATGGGTAAAGATCAAATACAAAATGATTATAATTTATTATTAATACTATATTTTTCATATTTGCTGCCATATGTATGGATGTAAAAGTAAGAAATAAACGTATAAGCAATAATATGTATTTTTTGTTTTTATTTATACTACCACTTACCACGTCCTACTTTTTAGAACAGGTAAAACTCAAATCTTTGTTTGTTTTGTACTGGATTGACTCCTGACTTGAAACAATATTTAACATAAAAACAGTAATTACAGGCAATTTGACAGAAATGTTATTTTTCACACCAATAATATATATTTATTTGTCCACCTAGAATAACTTACAGCCTAAAGCAAAAATTTGGACACCACGGTCAAATGTTTTTGTTAATTCTTTTAACATAAAAGTAAACACTACAACTTAAGCCTATTTCTAGACACTTCGCTAACCACTGTACCTTACAATAGTTTCTTAAGTTCATTTAGATACAAGATCTAACAGAAACAATGCTAAATTAGCTATGAAGATGACCAAACTCTTTCACATTCCCAGTTTTATATGTGAATTTTGTCTGTTAGAAAGTCTGTTAGAATTTGCAGTAATATATTACAAAGTAATATATTCTTTTAACAGAAATACTTCAAACACTGGCAAAAGCCTTAACTTGCTGAGAAAAAATATTTCATATGTATTACCTAAACTAAAAAAAATCCATTTAACTTGACTAAATTTTAAACTAAAATAAAATGTTTCTTTTTGTCATATCAATACTTTAACACTCATGGTCTGTCACATAAAAAGATCTGAGTGCTGTTCTTTGTTGAATTAAAAGTGTGGGCCAGACGATTTTTACAACTGGGTTTTGATTGCCATTGAGCCACTTGTTTCTCCAGAGCTGTATTAGTGAAAAGTAATGTAAGTTAATGTGTTGACCAGTAGCTAACTTTATGGAACGTGTATGTCTTTTTTAATTAACCTGCTATCTTGAATTTTACAGTTAGCAGTATTTAAACACCGAATAATATTTGTAGTTACATGGTAGTTTCCCATCTATTCCAGAAAGATCTTTATAAGTTGTTCATACCTGTTGGGTGTGTTCTGTAGTCCTTCCATGGAGCTGCTGGAGAGCCTGCAAGGCCTGGAAAAGCCATCAACAGAAAGAGGCTGATTCAACACTCGAGCTGCACTAGGGTTTACTGGGGAAAAGACACATGCATATACAATTATTCAACATAATCCTTAAAAACAACTGCCACAAAAAGCATTATTAACATGCACCAAATGGAAGGAAATGCATAAACATATTTCCTATTACATATACAACAATTATATTATTTTAAAAGTTTAAAATATGTCTGTCCTTACCAGCAATCAGCTGCTGCTTAAGTAGCGGGATCTGCTGGTCATGGAAGCGGAGCTTACGCAAAGCATCGGCCAACGAGGACTTAAGCAGTGTAATCTCATCTTCTTGGGCCTGCAGTCGCACCTCCATAAGAGAAAGCCTGTCAGGAAACTCAGCACTGCTCCCAGCGGATACATCATCTATACACACACACAAATACTGACATAATAAGCACCTGGTCTCTTTAAATCAGGGTTGTAAATGTGATGATGGTGATATTCAAACAATGTTTCCGTGCAATTCAGTGACTTTGTGACAACAGACATTAAACAACACAATGAAATAGAGCCCCAATGCTCTGTTAATATCGTTAACTGCGATACACCATGTGCAGAGAATCCCGGCCAAAAGGTTGCACAACAAAAGAAAACACAATAGTCACACATGGCAAGCATATGTAAGGCAAACAGACACTAAATCACATTCCAGAGCGGTGTCTTATAAAGTATCACAACTGAGCACAGCATTAAACAGGCTCTCTGTCTGTACTGTTACAATATTACAATAGGTAGATGATTTTTTTAGGATGTTAAACACATGTTCTGCTCACCATTTGGTCAAGTAGTATAGGGGTGAGCAATATGAGCTAGGATTCATATCACAATATTTTCCACCATCACCAATAATCATGATATATAACAAAATATTATTAGATGTATTAGATGACACATTATTGGTTACTTTTCATTATTAAAAACTTCTAAATCCATTCGATAGTAGTCATGATAAGTTAATGTTTATAATGACAAAACACAAGAGTAAGTCATTTACAAATAGTAAATCTTGTTTTTACGCGTATTTGCCGTTTGCAGAAGTTTCTGTGAAATTTGGCTTGTGTGTGTGGCAGGCTGTTTCTCTTTCACTGTTGAAATAATTAAGATCATGTCATCTCCCAGACCTAAAATGATTTATTGAAAATGTTGGGCACCCCTGGTGAAATTACACTATGTTATTATGTGTTTCATTACATAATCATATCGCTTCTCGGGGTTGCAGACTCCGTTTTATTATCTTTCTAATTATCAAAGCATTTACAGAAAACCAATTTAAATGAAATATACTAATGTCTCATTAACAATTCATCACAAGTAATCTGGCCAGTGATGCCCAAACTATTAACTAATACGTTTATAAACAATGTTTTACAACCATACCAATTAAGCTGGCAATTTACACTACACAAAACAAACTCGTTTTATTCTATTGGGTTTTAAATGGTACTTGAATAATTGATAGTTGAACAGGCAAATGGTTCTGCTATTGACTGTAAACACCTGACTCTAATTTATTCATACATTCTTTCTTTGTCTTATCCACTTAATCCTGGTCATGGTCACAGAAAAGCCAGTGCCTAGGCAGTGACACAGGGCACAAGGCAGAAACAACCCTAGACAGGCCCCAATCCGTCTTACATCTCCACCATACTGACTCTAATTTCATCTTCACATTAACTGGTAACAGATTTAAGTCTCTTAAATGATCAAGTATAGCATTATGTCTCATTTGTTCAATAAGTCAATTTAAAACTTTTGTGTGAAAACATGATGATTATTTAAGTCACATATATTGAGAAATCTATAAAAAAAACCAGAAGGGCTTAGAAACTTTTAAGCTCCACAGTAATTGTAGATAGGATTGTTACGGTCTGTCATTCTCATCGTACGATGAGTGTCAAGCGGTCAGTCAAAAAAGTATATAGTGAAAATGAATGGGACAAGTATAAACTATACATTTTCACTATTACAATGTGTTAATTTATATTCATGTGTATTTTTTCCAAGGCAGGGAATGTCTAGTAAAAACTTGTTTAAAAATGGCCATATGTATAGTAAGGGCAATAATTTAATTGTTATAATTAACTGTATACTGTACAGTAACTGTGTCAAGATCACTATAGGAGAATAATAGAAAAAGTAGCATCTTCCAACTCCAAAATCCCATCATGCACCACCACTATGCCAACAGATTGTCTGGAAGGACTGCCAGGAAAAAGCCTTTCCTGTCATCCAACCACAAAGGTAAAAGTATGGAGTTTGCTAAATGCTACTGGGACTTTGACTGTAGCCGTGTTCTATGTAACAGAAACACACAAGTGGGCTTAATGTAAAAATAACAACCTGAAGCCCACCTTTATTTATGGTGCGGGGGCTGTTGTAGGAATGTTTTTCATCAAAAAATTATGGACTGCATGAAACACATTTTAAACCAAAATCTGTATGGCAAGAAACTAAAAAGTAATCATCAACCCAAATGGTGAATTTCTTATACCTTTTAATTACATTTCTTAGGAGTTCCAATAATTGTGGGAGTGTATATATTTATTTAAATGCACCGTTAGATGATTTACGAAAACATTTTTTGTTTGTTAACTGGTTATGTTGTTGTTGTGAAGGCTGTCCCTGTTGTGTATCAGTATAATTAGTAAAATGCTGATTTTTATGCTGAGTCTTAAATACCAACTTCTACACCCTCCAAAACAAAGTGGGCACTTGGAGGAGTGCCTTGGTTTTAAAATTCCATCTGAAAGAGGAAGTCTGTGAATGTATCTGCACTGTGGCGTACAACGTGTCCTTGGCAGTTATTACCAGAACCAAGATTTAAATGAGGAATAGCTTATAAAGTTAAAATCAAGAAATGAAAATGGCTTTTTAGTAGCACAACTGACGTTTGATAAAATGGTATAAACAGTTCATTGTCTTTACTTAGAGGATACTTTTAAAGTTGTTTGGTGTGATATAAAGTGGCGTTTCTGTGAAAGTGACTCACAAGGTCAATTTAGTAAAATATTTCAAACTATCCAGCTAAAATAAAACCTCTAAAATGTAGCTCATAGTCTGACCATGCAATGTACATTATTATTATTATTATTATTATTATTATGCAATTTCCATACATTGTCCTCCAAATCAGTTTCTTAGCTTGCATTAGTTAATAATTCATATTCTATACCAACCAGCAGGGACGTATTCTTATTGTCTGAAATGTTGCATAACTGTTTATATTAAGGAACGCTTTGGCACTTTGTTGATTCCATTCTCAATTCTTTATGTTTCACTTTTAGCATATATTGCTCTGCCATTGTGATCAAACAGGGTTTATTTCCAAACAGAATAGAGTGTAAATATTTCTGTAAGGCTATTCTGACTTTCATTATGGGTATGCACCATTCAATGACTACTGACTGGACATAATCATTGTCACAGAGCCTTTTCATGCTACAGTATTTTATATAATATGTTTTACATAAAATATAAACCGTATTTTTACAAGACAGATGGATGCAAATGATATGTAAAGGTTTCAGAAACACCACTGAAAATAGTGTGGAGTGATTGATGAGTGATTAAACCAACCGGTTCTTTTGTTTGACAGAAGCTAAAATTGCAAACAGACAATGAACAACACAGAAGATCGGCACACCAACTGAGTTAGAAGTCCCTAGTCCAAGCGTTACATAGCAAGCTCATTACTATTAATAACCTCTTTGTTGCGCCATGTTCAGGTTTTCTACTCCAAATAGCCTGGATTTAATTCATAATTCATTTCCCCAATCCAAACAGCAAAAGACAATAATAATAACATAATATATGTATTGTACTATACAGTCCAATATATGTACTCTAAGTTCCACTATTCAGATAAAGCACAAATCTTACGAAGATAAAACAAATATTTCCTATGTTTTGTCAAAAAACATGACCAGTTTAATCTGCATAAACCAAAAATCAGACCCGAGCTGCTTGTTTAAACATAGGCTATGACATAATATAGTTTTTCATAATGCTGGAGGAGTAATACCCTGCACATTTTATTACTTTCTCTGATTCTAACACACCTGATTCAACTCATGAACTAGTTAACAAGCCTGAATTGTGCTGAATTGGGTATTATAGAGCCAGGAAAACATTAGAAGAACAGGAAAGAGAAACAGTTAATTAGAGGCATGGGACAAATGGGAAAAACGCCTAAGAGATTAACAGGGTAAGCAATCATGGCTCAAAGAGCTCATGCAGCCAGTGAACACACATGAAGCAGGTTCTGGATCAGCACAAGAACGCAAAGATTATGCCACTTACGCTGCATGGACACACTGTTCACTTTCAATGCCGAGCATAAAAGGCTCTCTACACACTGCTCATTAAAGCACAACCATGTTTTATTTTGCATATAGAGCAAAAACACAATTTACAAAAAAAACTCAAATTTAAAATGGTAAAACAAAACATTTAAAGGTTATACAGCTTTATATACTTTGCTAATCTTAATAAGACAAAGCAAGAGCTCATCCTTATTGTTTTTCTATAACTGCTTAATCCCACTCAGGGTTGGGACCAGGTTTACCACGCTGGACAAGAGCTGATCATTTTTAATGTAGTAATAGTAAGCAACATAATAAGAACATAATAGACATGAAAACTACAATTCTTAAACAATACAGTACAATGGAACTACTTCACTGTTGCATTAGCATGTTCCAAAAACACACAATGTGTCACAACAGAAAACACAGATCCCAACTGATTTTTCCACAGGCGTGGTGTCATGACTTGTGTAAACTGATCTAATGGCTTTGTGGCTTCCCCGAATGCTTCTAACCAAACTTTTTACATTGATTTATCTTTTACTTTTGTCCTCTTATGGCGACAAAAATTTAGCCATTTTAACTTCCACCTTCAGGGAGAAATTTGGGTCCACATACTTCAAGCAAGCAGAACAACAATCATGGTTTGACCTCTAAATTTCAGCACAAGCATTTACGAGCTGAAACTCTGGCAGCCAGAAACACACAGGCAATTTTTGCACTCTTTCCAAAAACCTATTTGAACACGTGGGAGGCTTTCCTGTGTTACCCGTGCTAGTAGTCTGAAATCTTCCTCTACACAAACAACCATGTTGTAAAACCACAGGCTCAATCTAATGAATATTCCACGGATGCAAATAGAATCAGTATGCATGTTAAAGCTATGAAGAGGTACTTGTTTGGACTGGACATCTTTGAGTTTCTCAGGTTTTGGCCTAGCTTAAGAGGAATAAAAATAGAGCAAAGGATTTATTAAAACTAACCACTAGTGTGTGTGTGTGTGTGCTGAAGATCTACGTGATGACAGCATATGATAAACAGTGAAGTGGATCTCTGGAGTGGAACCAAGTCCACAGTCTAAAATCTTGAGCCAAAACCACAAAAGCATATTTCTACATACAAAAAGACTGATTCACTGAAATGATATGTGAATAGAAAGCTCTTCAAAGAATTGAAATGTATGGGACTGTACAAATTGAAAAGATGCAATACCTGGATTCACTTGTTTAAGAGGAATCTCTTAGGGTCTCATCCCTTATAAATTGGTAGTTATTGCACAATTTGGGAGCACAAGGTAGTGAATCGGTAAAATAAACTTTTAAAAATGGTTCGAAGGTAACTTTGAAGTCTGACATGCAATGAAGAGAATTTAACCTTGTTGAGACATCTTAAAAATATTCTTCTAATAATGTCTGCACTAACCGAGTCTGAGCATGCAACACAATGTCAGCTACCTCTATAAAAATTGTCTTATTTGTGCAGCATGAGTAGCCAAAAATCATCAATAAATATGTAAATCAATTGAGAGGGTTATGTTTCAGAACATCCACAACAAATCCCAAAAAGTAAGTACAACCATGAAATGTGTTGTGCAAGCGTCTCATTTGCTCCAGCGCGAAAAGTATTGTGAGCATTGTGAGGATTTAAACAAATTCAGTCCCAGCAAGTGTAAGAACAATGTAAGTGCAGGTCAGTGGGTAGTGGGAAGAGGGACAATCGTGCTCAGGCATGGTACAAGGTAACCAGGTATAGTGGAACCAAAACTTGTTCCCCTCTGAAGAAACAGGATTAAAACAGAAATCAGCCTTGTTTTGCTGGCAGCAAGTGAGTTACATCTGTAAGTGCATTTGCACAAACCCAAAACAGAAAAGCTTAGCCGCAACTGGCTGATGTGAGAGAGGAGTCTGGTGCTGTAATACAAAACATATTAAATGCCAACTGGCTGGCATTTACAAAGGAACAATAAAAAATTTGGAAGAAAGAAGAACTCTGTTTGGCCTTCTAAGTCTTTCTTGGGGACAAAAGTAAAGCTGAATAAACCAGTTCGTTTGGAACAGATCAAAGCCTTTGTGCACAAAATGGGAACGCAAACAGGACCTACACACACACACACACACACACACACACACAAACTGCACTTCCATCAGGCTATCGCTGTTTTTTCTCCATCACTCTGACAGTGCCAAGATGTCCCATACTGTAATTATCTCACATCAGAGTAATAGCAGAATCATCCACATTTTTTTAAACCCAATTTTGTGAAAGCTGGTTACAATTCTCAGACCACAATCAATAGTATGTACAACACATATAAATCTTCCTGTAGCTGTTTGCAACTGCCTGGAGCTCAATGAATGAAATCTTTTTTTCCCAAAATCACATGACCTTACATTCAGTGCCAGGTCTGTCCAGCTACACAGTACATGGGTCTGTTTTGAACAGTGTATTGCTCCTTTAAGGGTAATTCCGGTCACATCGGGAACTGATTAGCTATTTTCTTCATCTGGATCCTCATTTCATACTTTTCTTTGGCTTACTACTAAAGGTAGAGATCAGGCTGCCGTGTCTACAAATAAGTTACCAAACAATCTCTCCTTTTTATTCTGTCACTCCCCACGCCATTATCCTACATACAAACACTGCATTGTGCATGGCTGTCGAGTGAAATATGCTGAGCACAGTAAATGTGTTTATAAAGCCAACATCTGTTGTATTGTTTGCTTGGACTTTTAGAGAATTTCAGTATCGATTGATTAAATTCAAACTAATTTAAACATGCAGCTGGGATATGTTAAATCTATGATGTCACAGAATGTTGCAGAAGCAACGAGATGATTTTAGTAAAAAACAAATAAATAGGATATGAAAACAGAACAGTGGAAAGAATAAGTAAAACGTTATATTCTTTAAAAAATGTTGAATTAGTTTTTACCTACATTAAACAAGCAAATCCAAATTGTAATTTTAATTGAAATAAGTGTAGTCAGAAAATAAATCTCTCGCCATGACAGCATAGAAATTGTTAGAAACAGAATGTAAGCAAGGCATTTATTTATTTAACTATTCAGCTATTAAGTTGAACATGAGTTATCAGAAAATTCAAGCAGATTTCTAACTTGCCTAGACGAGGACCCAAATTTCTTTTCCTCTTTACACATAGTGAGAAGCATGGTAAAAGGGGCATATAAATCCCAAAGGACCACAGCTGGGCAGTTACAAGAAAATATAGCACATTGGGGAACCAAGTCTCCAAAACTAGCATTCATACAGTTCTTGGAAGGCTTGCCAGGAAAAGCCTTTCCTCTCACATAACCCCAAAAAGTGCTTGGAGTTTTGTTGAATTCTACTGGGACTTGAACTGGACTGGAGGACGATATATGGTCAGATGAAACAAAATGTAGCTTTTTGACAAAGACAAACATCAATGTGAACATACTGTAAAATAGATGGGTGACTACACTAAGAAGAAAATGATACCCACTGTTAGGTGTGGCAAAGGGTCTGCCATGTGGTGGGACTATTTCTCAAGGGAATCCATAAAATCATGATTAGGAATCAGAAATTCTCTATATTTTCAGCAGATTAAGATAATTTTCCAAAAGCTGAATTTCTTATTTTCTTTTTACATTTATATTTATGAAGGGTACTAATAATAGACTGTATTTCACCTCAGTCTTAATAGACTCTTAAACAATCATTCATCAATCTCTGTTTCACTAAATAGTAAAATGGAGTAACTATGTGGAGACAGAGGAAAATTCACCTAATTCAACTGGTGTCTCTAAAGTATTCAGAGTGAGTGAGTGAGTGTGTGTGTATGTGTGTGTGTGTGTGTGTGTGTGTGTGTGAGAGAGAGAGAGAGAGAGAGAGAGAGAAACTGCTAGAGCTGTAATTAAGCTGTCTCAATGACGATGCCAGTGTTTATGGAATGTCATATAAAGAGCAGAATCAGTTTATTTAACACAAATGGCTGTCATATTTCAATGTGTTTACTTGGAACCTATTCAAAAGCCTTCACTAAATCCCATCATTAACCCTGATGCATCATTTGCTTAAGGAGCATTGAAATAAAGCCTGCATTTTTTACCTGATTTATTTCACTTGTTTTAGTCAGAGCAAGTGAACATCTGCTAGCTGTATCTACCAATCTAGGACTTACAACATCCTTGATTGCCTTGCCTTGACCTATTTACAGCATACAGAGGAATGTCATCCTTCCTCAGAGTCTCACTGTCTCCCAGAGCTGGAAGGTTTGGCATTGAGGAGATTCAAACTCACAATCCCTTGAAGATAAGATGGCAGCTTAACAATTACAAAAAATACTTTAATATAATATATTATATAAAGTATTTGAATATACTTTTTTAAATCAGTGTGTTTAGGACAATATGACACTGTATAGTTTAATACATTAATTATTTTTTTTTAATTTTCTACACTATATGAGGGTATTTGTTTGTAAAACAAATGGAAAATCAGATTTAGTTAGTTCACAAATCTGTTATCACTTCTGTCTGTGATCGTGCTCTCTGTGACTCACTAAAAATCTACTGATAAGCAAGATCTGTGTGATGAGTGAGAGCTCTGGAATGTGAGCGGCACAGCGACATTCTGGCACAATCTGAACTTTTCAGAATGTCTCTATTCATAATGTCTACGTCCAATTGCGGTTTTCTGACCATAGGCAACTTTGTTGCCAGAGCCTTGTTTCCTGGACTATGCATTTACCAGTGTGGGCAAGCTACTGTCAGTTAGGTTCTTTGTATCATAGCTGATGTTATATAATGCCTTAACAACTACATTACAATCTTGTTTATCTAGTTCTACTGCAATTTGCCTAAATCCCCTGAGTAGTTAACTGCCACACTACTGCAAACCACTGGAAATCTCAATTAAGGTTGCAATAATTTATTTTCCGTTTCTTGGTACAACCATAACACAGTACAACTGTAACAAAGTCCAAAAATATTTCCCATTCTCCTTATACAATGCCAGGTGTGCTTCTGCATCACATGATTCCAACAGAATTATTACCATCCTTGTATGTATTGCACTGAAAATGTAATTAATTCATTTATGAACTAATATGTCACCTACATTGAAAAGTCTACTCTTTGCAGAGATGGGTAAAATATTAAAGTAATGTGTTTGGTGTTGATTACTTTATTCGGGCACTGAATAACAAGAAAGCTTATCTTTAATAAAAATACATCCTAATAAAAGAAACTCTTATCAAAGTTTCACAGTTACAACTCTGGAAATGATTGTGAACAAAATGCAACAAGTTCTACAGGCTGAGGAACACGTATGTAAGGATTGTAAGGATTTCTGTTGCAAAGGAACTTAGCAACAGAAGGAAGCTAAGGGCATACACAAATGAAATGATATAAAAATGTGCAGACTATTTGTATTGTGCTGACAATGGCTAAAATAAATACATTGCTTAAACTGGCAACAACCTTCCTGGAACAGCATGAACGTTGCAAAGACAACAAAGAAAGGGTTCAAAGAAATGAGCTTTTGGGGGTTACCAATTCTTTAGAGCTACACAACAAACTGTTTGGAAAGTGTTTTCAAAGCAAATAACATTAAACATAGGATTTCCCTGTTCCAGATACATGATGGATGACTCATATATACATAAAACATTCTGTAGCTATCCCATTGACACTTACTGTTCAATCAACAGTGGAACATAAAGGTGCCAGAAAAGACACCAAAAGTGCCACTATCATCTGAATCACATAGCTGTGCCCAATATAACAATTGTCACGTTATTCTCAGGCAGACCGCCCACCTTCAGCTGCCGCATTTCCTGTCAGTCTCCAGGCTGCTGTCCGCCCCTGCACACATAATCTTTTGCACAAGCACCACCTAAGAGGTTTCTCACCTCAGAACTGCTCAGAAATAAAGTACAGAAACTTTAGTTCCTGAAAAGTCAAGGTATGAAATCTGCTAAGCAAGTAATCTGACTTTCAACTTATACCATGTAAAAATATACCTTGTATCTATGTTACTATCTTTTATCTATGTTACTAAACATGTAATGCTCAACACTACGATAACGCGAGACAGGCGCACCAATCAGAGGATACCTTTTAGTCACATATTGTAACATAACATAGAAAAATAAAGCAGACAGAGATTTAAAAATACTGGAACAAGATAGGGATTGTCAGGATTGGCTTCTGTTATTTGAATACTGGTTAATAACTAAACACTTTAAACAAGGAAACAAGATTTATTTAACAGTTGGTCTTTGAGATTAAATACTATATTTAAACTGTTGCTATGATTTTTCCGTTCTCTGGAACAAAACAAGAATATTTCATAAGTATACAATTTTCTTCCTCTTCTTTCTCTTGCCTTTACTGTTTCAGTATTAAACTAATCCGGTGTACAACCATAGGATAAGCAGTTTTCCTGTAAATTGTGCATCAGCTGAACACAAAACTACATGGTGGTAAAGTAGATCTGTTGATGGCCATAAGTACTTATTTTCCATATCGTGTTACGATCAGTGGTGGTGTTTTTGACCGGACCCAGAATGCGGGATAAATATATCCCCACGCCGTATAATAAGAA
>JAVSBV010166344.1:0-14162 GCA_033117975.1 Parotocinclus spilosoma | reverse complement strand
ATCTGTTGAGTGTTGTAAGAAGAAGGGTGGATGCCACACAGTGGTAAAAATGGCCATGTCCCAACTTTTTGGGGATTTGTTGGAAACAACATATTTTTCCCTTAAAATGACACATTATTTCAGTTTAAACTTTAGATCTGTGTTCTATTCTGAATAAAATATTAGATGTTGGCACCTTATTCACAATTTGTTTAGTGTCCCAACTTTTTTGGAATCTGGTTTGTACTATTCATTTATTCTGTCTTTACAGCAAATGTGTAAGGGGAAATGTAACCACATCTAAGTAGGTTAAGAAATAAGATCTAAACAACATGGCATCACTTACAGGTAAGTGACCCCTGATGATACAGCTTACACGTGTGAAAGTGTATCTTTTGTTGATCAAACACTGAGATGTTTTTGATTGTATAAATCAGATATTCCACCAGAGCAGGTGGCTGGTTCGAAGAGGAGACAAAGCATTGACCACCCTCCCACCAGTGAGTACACATCGACCTCTCTACTGTATACTGGCATTATTGTGGATGTATTTATTTATGCACCAGTCTGCTACGTTTTTGGCACTAGTGGCTTAAAAGTCGCACTTGAGATATTTAAGAGATCTGCCAGAAACAAAAGAAAAACCTCCTGCTTTGCTGCCACTTATCTTGGTCAGTGGAACCAGTTCATTGCAGAGTTTTGTAACTTCACGTTTCAAGCTGTGAACATGTTTTCACAGCTGGCCACATATTTATTTGCTCTTGCCCACAATAATATGGCTTTAAAGCCTGTCACTGTCATGCATGGAACGTTTTATTTTGCCACGACTTCCTGCCAAGAGAGAACTGGGAGGTGAACTCAGAAAGGCGTGTTCATTCTTCTCCACATTTGCAGTTTTACACAGACACTGGGATCATTAATTATCATCAATTATATACATTAATTCATCTTCATATCCACATAATTTGATTCTGGTCTCATGGAACTGGGGCCATTTTAGAGAGACAAGTTGAATTTTGAGGAAACCGAATTTTGTTCACTCTGCAGTGAACAGGTAAAACAAATTTTAATGTGCCATCAGTTAACCATCTGTTAAGTCTTTCCTGCTCTGAAGCCTTACCAAATCACTAATGGATTGTATGAAAGACTTTTGCACCAGATTTCATCGTTTATTTGTGGATCAATCTTTTTTATTATCTTTGTATTAATCTCTTTTCATTTAGGAAAAAAAATAATTCACCAGGGGTTCACATTTTTGCATATGCCTGTGGTATTGATTGTGCACTTAAAATAAAATGTTGCATTGGTGCATTCTAAATTCTGAATTAAACATTTTATGAACTTTCTCCACTTAATTCTGTTTTCCAGTGAGTGCTGATGACAAGTCATTGAGAATAGTCATATTTGGATTTGACGGATCCCCTCAGTTCTTGCTTACAGAATTAATTCTACAAAAATGGCTCTTTGGTGGTACAGATTCTAACACCATTCTCACCACGAAAACGTCAGGAAGCGTCTTAGAGCGAAATGTGACGGTGGTCAACACACCCAATCTTAAAGATCATGATTTACTTCACTACACACTTAAAAAGGAGCTCAAGAAGGCAGTTTGCTTCTCTTGTCCAGGACCACATGTCATCATTTTTACCTTAGATCCCTTTGACATTCCTTCAGGTGCATACGATACCCTTAAACCGATTGTCCAGTATTTTGGAGAAAGTGTCTTGAACCACACAATGATTGTTTTATACACTGAGGAGGAGGTCAGTCCGACTTTCGAGGACAACGTGAAGAAGAATCGGCATTTCAGGGAACTTATTGAGAAGTGTGGCCAGAGATACCTTATCTTCAGTGGAAAGAGGAACAATATGGAAAATACCATGGTTAGATCGCTCTTTGAAATGTCAGACACTATGGTTAATGATCACGGGATTTTCAGTAATATAGAATTCGAAGATGCTGATAAAAGAATCAAGAAAGAAGAAGTAATCCTTGAAAAAGCTAAACAGAAGGAGGTCAGGAGTATGCTGGAAGCACTGGAGAAGGAGCATTCAGGGGAACATCTTGAAAGAGAGGTGAAGCTTTACAAAGACATGGTCAGGTTAGAGAACAGAGACAATGCAGAGTTGCTGATTGCAGAAAGGCTTGGCTTTACTCTCAGAGTGGTTGATTATATGGCAGCAATAGGAAAGGGAGCAGCCGCAGGTGCAGCTCTAGGATTTGCAATGGGCCTCCCCAGTACGATAATAGGAGCAGGTATTGGTGCAGCCCTTGGGGTTTTGCTTGGTGGTGCAGCTGGGGCAGCCTGGAATGTCATTGCAAGAGCTTTATCAGATTTATGAGAAAGACAATGATTTAAAATAAGCTAAGGAGAGCATTAGTTTTGTTTTAGCTGACATGCTTACTTACTGGGGATGGATCAGTTTTCCTCCTGAGAATGTGGTTGTCCTATATCTCCCAAAGGACAGATTTACTGGTGCTGTCTTTATCTTTTAGTGGTCTAAAAATGACAGTAGTAACAAAATCACTACCCACAATCAATACCTTTAAATCACACTTCTGTAAAAAAAAAAATAGCAATTGTTCATTTTAATCATTTTCATTATATACACTGTTGTAGTGATATGTTTATTTGAATGATGCCATATCATTAATGTATTGTATAGTGTTTTACACACGTTCTCGTGGTGATATGCCATGTTAACACACATTGCAAACGTGACAATTTTTAAGTAATCTATGTCTGATTTAATCAAACTGATCTAAAATGATCTTATGTCCATTGTATTAAATAACTAGCTGTATTTGCTGCCTTTTCATGTATGCAAGGGATTTTTGGCATTAAGGGGAAACATGAATGCCAACACGTACTGTGATTTACTAAAGCATAACACGATCCCCTCCCTTTGGAAATCGAGAGGCTGCTTTTAGACATTAATGGCTGGGTTGTTATTTTGAGGGCACAGCAAATTTACAGTGTTATACAAGCTGTAGACTGACTACTGTAAGTTGTCATATCTTCAGTGCTGTCACATGAAAATAAATAATAAAAATAGTTTTAAAAATGTAAGGTGTATACTTACTTTTGTTAGATACTGTGGTTCAGGGAGCCAACAGGTTATTTTCCTTTAGCCTTGATCCCAGTATCTGTGCGGATGACTTTGGCAGATCAAGATCTCGTAAGTCTTTCAACTTGAGTTAATTGCTGGCACGTTCTGGCATCAGCTTCTAAGGCTACAAAATCATCTGAGTCTTTTAAAAAAATTGAAAGGACAGAATTAATTGTCTGAACGATATACTGAAAATAGGTACAAGGACTTTTTCACAGTGAGCAACCAGTCTTACAGGTGAGCAGAAATTTTGGTCCTGGATGAAAGATTGTCTTTGTGTTCATCCATGTAATACTTACCATGCAGAAGCAGCAGTTCTTATCATGGTCTTGAAGCTCTCGCCACACGGTTGGAACTCCAAAGCTGAGACTTTTAATTCCTTTAGTCCGCAGTCTCAGGTTTTCAACACATCCTGCACACTTTATGTGGTGCCCAAGGTGAGTCCTTGTCACCCAGTTTAACCCCAAACTATGTATGATAAGCCTGTTGTACAAAGTCAAGTATGTTTGTTGTTTTAGTGTCGTAAAACAACCACAATTGTAACAGAATATATCAGGATAATTCTGCCAGCGTCCCTTATCTATTCCAGTGCTGGATGACATATTAAACAAAATAAACCCAGATTTAATAAAGGTAAATTTGTCGCAAATTCTAAGCCTCTTCAGCGACTGAATGCTACCGTCGGTTTTCACACTGCTTATAGGCTATAACTATAAAATCCCGACGTCAGCAGTTTTCAACTGTATAATAAGCAGTCTTCCTATTAGTTATCCTGATTGTGTAGTCAACATTCCTTTTTGTGCAGTAAGCCTTTCTCTGCATTAATTATCATTTTGCATATTCAGCATATCTAAAATAATAATGTTATGTTAGGCCAGACTTTTTTTTTTATTGCTTGTTTCGGGGATCCGCCGACAATCATATTTGAAGAATAAAAATTTTTTTTAAAACCTTTTTTTTTTTTGTATTTCTCGGATCCGCAGCACCAATTATTTAAATTCTGAAAAAGTTTATATATTTTTTTTTTATCTTTTCCACCCTCCGATGGCGAGCCAACCGTTTTCTTCTGTTCATTTAATTTTCTTCCAGATTCACTTTAATTTAATTGTAGATTAAATACATTTTATTTTAAAATAAATTTTACAAAAATTTTCTCCTTTCTTTTATTGATTCCACTTAGTCCTCAAGAAATTGAAAAGTGCTGAAAAATAAAGATTTATTTTCATTTTTTTTCCTCCCTCCTCAGTAGATTCTCAAATAGGGACATCAGAGAAACAAGCAATAGAAAACATCTGGCCTTATTGCTATAAGATTTTAAGTAATGGAGAAATCTCATGTGATTTTCAATGATTCAGCACACTAAAACACACACAAAATCACAGAAATTAGCAGATTCACATAATCTCATAATTAAATATTTCATATTTTTTGTGAGCAGTGTAGTCAGCAAAACTGGGGTAGACCTGTAGAAAAAGTGCAAGGGCTAAAAATGATTATGCTTTGTTCAATATCCGAGATAAACTCCACCCTAGGATAACTTTTTACAGTGTATCCTACAGAGCGTACCACCCCTTGTTCTGAACACACCCACAGAGGTGTACACACAATGATTCATTACGAAATGAATCCCTGTCAGAGAACCACAGAAGGAAACGTCCAGCGCAATCCCAAATCTAGGTAAGATTAAACTGGCATTACCAATAAATGTAATTAATAATACATGACTTTGAACTTAAAAAAAAAAAAGAAAACAAAAGGTTTTCCACTTCTTTAATCAGTAGTTCTAATTAAAATCTTTCATTACTTAACGTTCATATTTTGTTGTTACATAATGTAAAAAAATGAAGGGATATCTTATTTTGAAGTATCACCCATTTTTTGTGAGCTGCAAAGACATATTTTTCAGTTTTTGTTTAGTTTGATGGTTTAACTTGAAAGAATATGGTGTTTTCGAGCTCTTTGGGAATTCAAGGAATTCATAACCTGCTGTTTAAAGCGTGGATTGCTGCTGTGTTAACTCAGTTTTCTAGTAGAACCTGTTCCTTTGCGTGCCACTGGTCTCGCTGCTTCCTTTGATAGACCTAATCTCTACAGTACAATGTATTTCAATGAATAATTCACTCTGTGTGGCTTGCTCTAATGCAATGGATCAGTTTCTGTAATTATTCAGTCTGTTAAACAATGAAATGAACTACTTTAAAAGTGTCTTAAATCTTTTGTAACAAATCTAGAATCAATTTAGAATATATGCATGCTTCTGTACAGACATCTGGTTTTACACAGCAGGAAGTTTTGTCGAAAAGAACGCAAACGATATCTTGTAGCCTTGGCAAATAGCCACAAAAAGACACCAGTGAAAAGTGTTTAACACAATTTCTTAACTAAATATTTATAACTAAACTCAATAATTTATTATCTGCTGCTGCTTAATCCACACGGGGTTGCGGGCCAGCGGGTGCCCACCCGGCAACTCTGGGCGCAAGGGCAGAAACAACCCTAGATGGGACGTCAATCCATCGTAGGGCACACACACACACAGTCACACACTAAAGGCCACTGTAGAGACACCAATTTACATAACACACGTCTTTGGACTGTGGGAAGAAACCGGAGTACCCAGAGTAAATCCACGCAGACATGGGGAGGACCCAGACCGAACAAAGGACCTTCTTGCGGCCTGGTGCTACCCACTGAGCCACCGTGCTGCCCTATTACTAAACTATTTTTAGATATTATATTTATCAATATGTTTACATTTCAGTTCATGTTTTGGTGCACAATTTAAAAACATGCTGGTATTTCAAAAGATAAGGCTTCTCCACCCACTCCAACAGTCACTCTATGCTGTAATGCCATTTTAATCCAAGTGCAGGTAGTATGAAATAACAAATAAGCCTGAAACTCTAGAATGCCTAAGACTTTTTACATATATTACTGTATTATCTTTTATCTTTTCTGTTTGTCAGCTAATGGAATCGTCTATTGGATTGCTTTCTGAGAAGCACTTCCTTTGTTCACTGTGTGAGGACATCTTTAGCAGTCCGGTCACAACACCATGTGGACACAGTTTTTGCAAAGACTGCCTGCGCAAGTACTTGAGTCGAGTTGGCTCTGGGAAATGTCCTCTCTGCAGCAAGACATTTGTCTCTAAACATCACCTCAGCGTTAACCGGATACTGGCAGATGTAACGGAACATTACAGGATATCACGCTTGGATAGGAAAGTCAAATCTCTAAGTCTTGATGGACTTCTTAATGAACCTGTAGGTAGTTCTTTCTTGGAGGATTTCTGAAGTGGCGATTCTGTGTTTTTAAATATTTCTCATAGTGGGCCCATTTATATTTGCAGGTACGGAAAAGTAATTCCGAGATAGAGCACATGATCGAGCAGAGGATGCAGAAAATGGACAAACTTAAGCAGTCCCTGAAACTCCTAAAGGTGAGTCATAAGTTTCAGATAAAACAAAAATGACCAACATCTGACATACCAGAGGGTTTCCCTGAAAAGACTTGGGTGGAGTGAAATCTGTCATGAGCAGAGATGAGATGAGTCATGAGAACTTGAAAGAAAACTTCTCAATGTGTTTCCCTAACTAGAGCTCATGTCTACGGGAGGTGCAGGAGAGTCATAGGGTATTCTCTGCTCTCCTCAGCGCAGCGGAAGCAGCCCATAAGGCAGTGGTGGCAGAAGTAGAGGAGAAACGGAGGCAGGCTGAGAAAAGGGTGGACAGACTAGTGAGACAGATGGAGAAAGAAATTGCTGAGCTGCAAAGTGAACAAAGCACTGCAGAGCAGTTAAATGGAATGGAGCATTTAAGAAAGGTGAGTCACTACCTTTAGTATAATAAAGACGTACAGTATGCTCTGAGCAGCTAGACCATTCAAATCACCTTCTTGTTCCAACTCTGCACATTTTTTATCAGCTCCACTTATCATATCAGCTCTTTGTAGTAAATTACAGGCTATAGTCCAGACCTGTTGCTCTGCATACTTTCTTAGTCTCATTTTTCCCTGTTTGTCAATGATCCACAAGACCACCCTAGAGCGAATATTGTTTGGGTGGTGAATCATCATTAGCACTGCAGTGACATTGATGTGGTTTTGGCCCAGAGGCGTGTGTGTAGCAGTGGTATGAACTGATCAGACACAGAAGTGCTGCTGGAGTTTAACGCCTCAGTGTCACGACTGGACTGCAAATAGTCCACCATACAAAAACATCCAGCCAACAGTGCCCTGTGACCACGGATGAAGGCCTCGGTGGTGTCTCTGACTTGAAATGTACAAGGTCGAATCGCAAGGTAAATGTGTAATAGAGTGCATGGTGAGTGGGCTTAGAATTGAAAACTTCCAGCAGCACTGCTGTGTCTGAGCCAGAGGGTGACACGGGAGTGGATTTTCATTCCTGTCCCATCCCACTCCCACAGAAAATAATCTTGTCCCGTCCCAATCCCGGCTTGGAATAAAAAAAAAAAAAAAATTCTGTCTTATCCCACTCCTAGTAAAATCACTCCCACTCCCATCCCGCTCCTGTACCGCTCCCATTTTTCCTTCTTATTTGAGTTTTTAGGCAATGCAAATAAATGTAATCTTATCCCCATTCTTTTTAAGATTAGCTTGTGTTCTGCGGTTTTATTTCAAAGGATATGGCAACAGGTACAGTTCATTTGTGGTAGAGTTCAATATAGGGAGACATTTTATGCCTGAATTTAAAACATCCTTTACTAAAGGCCACAAAACAATAATAATACATGGCCTGTGGTCCCTATAGTTTTTCCTATGGAGGATCAGCTGCTAAGTCCCTGTTAAATAAAATCAAACATAACATAAAGTTGCATTTTACTCATTTATTGAGCAATTATTTAAACATTAGGCATTCATTTGCCTAAAGAAAAAACTGCACAAAGCAAGAGAACTTTTGTCAACCAACAAATGTGCATAAAAGCATTACCTTCACACTTCACATACTGTGCCCGAGTTTTGTATAAAGAAAAAGTGCTTATGAAGCTTTATAGATAAGTCGTTACTTCTGACTTTGCGTTGCAATTACATTTTTACATCAGTTTCTGAGCTTGGCTGCGTCCAAAATCGCATACTTCCATACTATACAGTACGTGAAAGCATGTAGTGTGTCCGAATACACAAGGTAGGGGTGTGTGTGTGTTAATTAGAATCAGGTGCAGGGTTGGAATTCATATGACACTGGAATGGAATGGCTGTCATACATGTAGAGATGCTGATTTTTAGAAAACTGTGCAGTGGTCTCTTAATTTTTTCCAAAGTTGTATGTTGTCATAATACCCCCATAATAAAACAGCAAAAGTAATGGTGGCCTAACACTTTTGTACAGTACTCTAAGTTCTTTCAAAGTTCACATTTTGTCTTGTTTTGCACACTACATTTTAGCTTTCATATCTCTATGACATTTCAGACAATAGAAATTGCAAGCAGGAATGTATTAGATATCTTTTAAGCCCGACACTGATAGCTTTTGAAATCACTTATTAAGCTTTGAAATAGTTTGGACCTGGCTACACCCTAATATTTGCTTTACCTATTTTTACCAAAGGTTACAACTATTCGGAAAATAGATAGATTGATAACTATATTAATCCCAGGGGGAAATTCAAGTATCACAGCAGCACAGTATATTACAGTGGAGAAAGCATAAGAGTATATCAAAATGAACAATAGAAAGTGTGACGTGCAGTAGCCATATGGTATTGTAACATGAACGTTACTAATAAAGTAAAGTGACAGTAGCACTGCTGTCTCACAGCTAGAAGGTCCTGGGTCCAGCCCAGGGTGGAGCAGTTTGTGTCCTTTCTGTGTGGAGTCTGCATGTCCTCTCAGTGTCTGCGTGGGTTTACTCTGGGTACTCTGGTTTTCTCCTTCAGTCCAAAGATGTGCGTGTTAGGTTAGTTGGTGTCTCTAAAGGAACCCTTAGTGTGTGACTGTGTGCCCTATGACGTATCGGTGCCCCGTCTAGGGTTGCTCCTGCTCTTGATCCCAGAGTTGCCGGGTGGGCACCAGCAGTGACTTAAGTGGAAGATAATGGATGAATGAATGACAAAATCGTTGCAAGATATACAATATATTTTAGTCCCTTATCAGGGTGTTCAAGCAGCAAAACAGTACATGCAGTGCCAAAAACATAATGATAAAAGCAGAGGAACCGTGGCATTTTGTCCTTCACTCTGTTTTTGAAATGTGACGCACCTATTAGTTATTACCATGATAATAACTTTTAAATGGTTCATTCCAAACATCCTAGTTTTTATTTCTTATTGTCTGTTTACATTGTAAAACAATTGACAACTGCAAGCCTAGTAAACTAACAGCCGTAAGAAATGTTATTTTGACCATAAATACATTTTATATAGGACTAGAAATTCAGTTTCCTATTCACAATTTATCAAGTTGAGTCGATTGTGCCTGAGGGTAGATATGCAGAGATATGCAGGTTCCCCAAATAGTTGTCCCGAGTTTGAAAGTACGTAGATTAAATAAGAGGTAAAAATGACTGTGTAGAAAAGTGAAAATTGAATAGTAGTGTCATGGAGACTACTCGTGGAGTCTTTCTTACGCCAGAGATTCAATGAATGCAGAGTATCTACCAGCAGATGGTAGTGTAGCTCTGATCCAGTGAAACTCATACACACTCAAAACTAACACCTGGCCACTTACATCTGGTAACAGGATAGAACTGTAGATCAGGGAGTATGTTCTTCCAGAAATTTGCTAGCATAATGATTAGCAGAAGAATATCCCTTCTTCATTCTGTCACAAACTCTTTGTACTTTTCATTACTATAGTAGCATAGGAGATACACATGCTCTCTCTCTGTAGGTATTTTTTTTTTTAAAGCTTAGAAATAATAATAATAATAATAATAATCACTGCATGGTGAGGCTTCAGTGAAATCACAAATTCTCCACTGTCACATGCAACTCTGTGGCACAAGTGATTAGGGAGGATGCCTCACAGCTTGAGAGATCCCTGATTCAATCCTCAACTTCCTTAAAGGCATGCATTACGTTGATTGGTTTCTCTAAATTGTTTAATTTTGAATGTGACTGACCCGTAACCACATCACCTTGTTTGGGACTGTGGAGGCCTAGCGGTTAAGGCACTGGACTCTGAACCAGAAGGTCCAGGGTTCAAATCCCACCTCTGCCAAGCTTCCACAGTTGGGTCCTTAAGCAAGGCCTTTAACCCACAATTGCTTGGATTGTAATACTTTGAGTTGCTCTGGATAAGGGCGTCTGCTAAATGCCTTAAATCTAAATGCAAATGTTCACCATTTCACCATTTTCCTCCCAAGTAGACAAATCAAAAACACCCTGTCACCAGAAATAAACAAGAAATACTCACGTAGCCAA
Organism: Parotocinclus spilosoma; assembly: GCA_033117975.1. Lineage (NCBI taxonomy): Eukaryota > Metazoa > Chordata > Actinopteri > Siluriformes > Loricariidae > Parotocinclus > Parotocinclus spilosoma. The sequence goes on along the minus strand of JAVSBV010166344.1, from coordinate 3,694 downwards.
GCTTTTGACCACACGCTGAACCAAACCGAAATATTTGTTTCTTTGTTTAATTTCAATTTTTCCCGTCAACATGTCTTTATCAGATCAACAAAGGTGTCTCATATTCTGAGCTGATTGGTAAATCCTTTTTTATTGTTATCTGTAGAGCTTTCTGCATTTACCCAGAGAGATGAGGGACTGGTCGAAGGTCAGTCTGGAAACAGAAGTGTGCTTGGGTTTCACTAGAAGAGCTGTGGATGATCTCATGAACGTCATCAGGACGGAGGCTAACAATCTTTCTAAAGCAGGTCTGTATGTTCACTGAGTGGCTGTTAATGAATCATTCAGCTGGTTTGAGAGAGGGTAAATCAGCAGTGTGCTAGCCACTTACATGTCCCTGCTAGCTCAAGTTTAGTGGTGCTCTTAGCTTGTTTTGGATATCTTTTCACATTGTATGAGAAGCATAAATAAACATCATGTGTATTTGATCTGTATTTACACTTTAGAATTGATCAATAGTAGCAGCTTTTAAAATTGCATTGGATTTGTAAAGTGTTTGAACTTACTACTACTACTACTAATAATACAATATACACTGATCATAAATATACAGTGTATATACAGGACATTATAAAAGTGTGTCAACTGCATAACACATGACATTAATGAAGCAGTACACAACATAACCTGGGAGATATCCCTGGTCTGATACATGCTACAGACCCAGATCCCACAAGTCCCTGTCAAGGTTGAAACTCAAACTGGACATCTGATGGGGTGCAGCAAACTCTATGGCTAGACCACTCCGGTTTTTATCCCACCACTGCTGAAGTGACGTTTCCTTGTAATGCAATGCATACTGAAGCCTAGATTCCAGTGTGCCCCTGGATGTGCAAGGACAATGTACAATAAGTCCAGCACCATATACTGTAACTATTTATACACTGAAGATCTAATGGATGTATATGTAATTTGAAAATGAATCATTATGTATTATGTTGCAGAGCTGAAGAAGTTACAGAGATACTCCGGTAAGCTGTTTTACACTCCCGTAGAATTATAGCCTGTGTTCTGGTGTTCTAGAGCATGCCTAAAATGAATGTGTTAACTGAATGTTTTGTCATTGCTACACTGGAACGCTGATCAGCTCTTTTTTTCTTCAGTTGAGATCACGCTGAGCCCTCGTACCGCTCATCCCTACCTCTCTGTGTCAGACAACAGGAAGCAGGTCAGACACACTGACAAACTGCAAGAAGTCCCAGAGTGTCCAAAGAGATTTGACCGTGTTACCAATGTCTTGGCCAAGGAAGCCATCATCTCAGGAAGACACTACTGGGAAGTGGAAGTAGGTGATAAAACTGATTGGGACATCGGTCTAGCCAAGCAGTCTGTAAACAGAAAGGGCAAGTTTACTGTCAGTCCAACTAATGGCTTCTGGACCTTGAGTCTGAGAAACAGTAATCAATACACAGCAAACACACAACCACCAACTTGTCTACCTTTGGCTTCCAGACCCAAAATGTTGGCTGTTTACCTGGATTACGAGGGAGGTTGTGTGTCTTTTTTCTGTTTGGATTCTGGGTCACATATCCACACTTTCAAAGACAACTTCACCGAAAAACTGTACGCCATCTTCAACCCGGGTCGACCGCATGGAACCAAGAACAATGCGCCACTCATTATCCGTACTAACTGCTGCAGTATCTGAACCAATATGGCACTTTTGAAAAGCCTTTCTGTTTCTCTGTTTGCTCATTTATACTTGAAAACCTTTGTACTTGAAAACTCAGTGTGAGCTGTAGAGCACTTTCAGTTGTTGAGCCATTTATGGATCTAGGTGGGAGTCTTTGAAGGATAAATATTTATTGGATTAAATACCGTTTTGGCCTGTCACATTAACCTGTGACACAGTTTATACAATAATGTGAAGTCATTTTATTGTACTGTTTATTATATAGAAGTTAATTTCTGCTTTTTATACTGCTCACAAAAAATAGGGGATGCATCAAAATGAAATATCCTGTAATTAAATATCCCCTAATTTTTGTGTAATTACGCTGTACTAATCCTGTGCTATTTTGTTCAAGCACTGCATAGCATGCTGTGTAATTTATGGCAATAAAAGCTAATTAATAATAGCAAACTAGCACAACACGCCTTTGGTTTGGTCCAGATAAAACAGGAAGGCCCATCACCAGCCTGAACGTACAACTTTTATCAAATTAAATACATTCGACAGAATGAAAAAGCTAAGACAGAATCAAAAGTAGAATAAAAGAACTAAGAAATAATGATAAAATAAAATAATAATTAAATTATTAACCTAAGATAACCTAAAATAATTTTAAAAAAATTTAATTTTCAGTTGTTTAAAACTCGAGAAAAAGGAGCAGGGGTGGAGATAAAGAGCAACTGAGCAACTCAGGTTCAGCTCTGTCTCAAATGATATGAAGCCTTGAGGTAGGAACCGTAAGCAGGTTTGTGGCAGAGGAAAGTGAGAATGGGAGAAGGTACACACCCATTATAGTGTGCTACATTCCAAATACAAAGCCATTTTAGCTCAACCCTTTGAGGACCAAGGGACATATATGTCTCATACTTTGAAATGGACGCCAAATGCAGTTGAAATTAACTACGGTCCTGAATGGGACCCTTTCAGGGCCCTAGGTTGTTTCAATCGCATTTTCCGTCTATTTAAAAGTATGGGACAAATGTCTCTTGGTCCTCAAAGGGTTAAACATGGATCTAGTTCAATATTTAAAAATAAAATAACATAATGAGCCCGTGTGTCATTTCTGTTTCAATTGGCTGAAAAACCTAAAACAAAAAGTTAAATTTGACTTTTCTTTTTTGTTGACTTGCCTGTTGCTTGTTGGAATGTATCTTGTCTTCAGCAACTGAGCTTAAAGTGCAGGTCATGTCCTCTTGTTGGCTCTATTTGAAGAACGTACTACTGGTATTGAAAGTACCTTAAAAGTTAGAAGTAGGATATAGTAAGATATATTCCTCGTCAAGCAACAGGCAAGTCAACAACAAAAAAAGCCTTACAGGCCCAGTTTCGTTGTACTTTTCCTGGTGAGGGTCGCAGTGCATATAAATAAATGAGAAATGATATATTGCATGATGATGTATACATTGAGCACACTGAGGGACAATTAAGTGTGATTATACTAACCCATTCGAATGGAAACTATTAGGACATCAGCAACTGAATATCAAGCACAGGTTACTACCCCGATAACGACCGTGAGCACACAAGCACAGGTTGGTTAATGCAAAATAAAGTTAATGGAATGGTCGAGTCAAAGTCCTGACCTTCATGTAATACAATTGTTGGGGACGCAGTGGAAACCCACCAACACCAATGGAGGTATGGGCTAAACGTCCTTCAAACTGACAAGTTAGACTGTTCAAAAGTTACCAGAAACATTTAGTTACAGTTATTGCTCCACACCAGATAATGAAAATGCATAATAAAGAAATTACCAAGTATAATATTTATGTCTCCTTTGTTTAATGGGGCTCTTTTTTATCTACTTTTAGCACTGATGGTGTTTTTAAGTTATATTTATGCAAAAATATAGAAACTTCAAAGGGGTTCACAAAGTTTTTCTCATTCTATTTCTCCTTTTTTTTCTATTTTTCTATTACTAATTTAACTGTTGTTATTCATTTGTTAATTTAATACTGTAGTTTAATATACTTTGGTGTTTAT
>JAVSBV010166316.1:0-14162 GCA_033117975.1 Parotocinclus spilosoma | reverse complement strand
TTAAAAAAAAAAAAAAAAAAAAAAAAAAGCCTCTGGAAGGAGGATGTTTTGGGGACTGAAGGGATTTTTTTGGATGATGTCATTCTCATCTTATTACGTTTCCTTTAATTTGCACATCCAAATTCAAGTCAAGCTCAAGTAAATTCGATGCAACAAATTGATCCACTTTTATCATGCGTGTCAATAAGGCCTGATCCTACACACTTTACGCAGCGAGCACACAACTAACCGATAAAACTGACTTTGAACCACTCACTGATTTTTTACAAAGCCACACCTTAAGAAGAAATACTGGAATCCCTCAGTTCTCTGCTCTGTATTATAGAAATAAACACTGCAGCAGAATCCCTGAACCATGATATTAGGTAGAGACTTCGATCTGGGAAACAACTGTCACACACACGTTGCCCCACACATGAGAATAATATTCTACTAATTAATCCTGAAGAAAAAAACTAAAGCACACTTTTGGGTATCTAATCCTGCATAAGGTTTTAAAATAAAATGCACTCACCATTATTAAGGTTTTTGATATTGCTCAAATGTTGCAGGCTTCAAAACGTTTTACTTTGAAAACATGGTATGGTTTTGATGGTGCTGGATTTTTTTTTTTTTTTTTACATTGTTCATACAAGTTTTTTTAAAGCCTTTTTTATAGAAATCAATTGCACTTGGACTGTACAGCTGCCAGTGTCTCTATTGAATTTCAATACAGCACAATACAAATACAATATATGTGTAACTGCTAGCTATGTATATGTATACCCACACACATACAAAAGGCAAGTATTTTATATATACACAGTCGAATCTGGTTAATGGGACCACATCGGGACGCGATCGTTTTGGTCCTAATAACCGGCTGGTCCGATTAAACGAACATGCCCTATGTTACAAGACGGGACGTGCTTTTTTGTAGTAAATGGAAATGTTAGGCAAAGACCTGTAGGTGGCAGTAGAGGGCTGGTCAGAAACTCAGAGTCTTCGGGTAGTGATGCCAGAGACGAAGAGTTTCTTCACGGATATAACATACTGTACACGCTCTTTGGTCCAATTAAGCGGAATGTTGGTCTAAATAAGCGAATAACATTACACATATATAATAGGATTTGTTTCGGTACTTTAGGATTTGGTCCGAATAACCGGTGGTCCAATTAACCGGAATCGACTGTATTTTCCAGAATATCACACGGTAAACATTATTTGCTTTTTCTGTCAGTATTTCCATTGGTATGCCTGATGCTGGTGTATGCACAGTAGGCCTATATGAACCATAAATGTAGACACCCTACTAATATATTTTTTTCAGGTATTTTTAATAAACCTATTCTTGGTAGTTTACAGAGGCCTTCGTGGTGCAGTTGGAAATAAAACCACTGCACAATGATTAATATAGAATTTCTACATAAACTGATATCTAATATTGAATCAGCTGTGTTCACCTCCTACAGCTTCAAATGTGTTTTGCAGAAGCACAACCTTATAAGGTACTACCAATAACACTTCTCAGGAATTTTTTTAAAGCAACTCTTATGACTTCTGTACTATTTACAGACTTAACACTGCAGTTACCTGTTGGTTTTCAGTTTAACTGTATATGGTTTACAGACATATCATATATATTGCGATATATGCACATTCCTTCAAACTGATGAAGACAATTCAAGTAAAAGTTTCCTTGTGAAGTCCTCAGATGAAAATCGTACATTTTTTCTCTGCAGAGAGGTTAGTGAGAAACCCCCACCTCCTGTCACTTCTGGTAAGCAGGCAGCTGATGTTGCTTACGATAAGCACTAGACCACAGACCCAACCCTCTGTAAGTGACAAGAGTCAATTCATCGCCAGTGTCTATTTATTCTAATCATATTAAACAGGTTGTTATAAGTGTGGACACTAGAGAATACTACACAGTCCTCAGGAAGTAGGCTTTTGTGAAGAAAACTCTTCAGACCACAATACTAGGACCTTGTCTGATTCACATACAAAAAAAATCCTGTCTATGCCTTTTTTACACTCATAGTTTATAATAGTGAAAAACCAATGTCATCCATTTGTGAGGGAAAAAGTATGTGTTCAGATCTAAAAATGTTACCAAGCTGCCTTAATGCCTGTGTGTATAAGCTCAGCAATTTCATCTTCACTCAAGTACAGATCATGAGTAGCAGCCAGCAGAGGGCTTTCACATTCTGAAATATTAGACTGCACAGTGAAAGCTCTTATGGAAAACAGTAAGTGAGAATAAAAACCTTGAATAAGAAAGGATCAATGCTTCAAGTTAGGAAACTTTTTCTAAGCTAAACTAGGCACACTTGTGTCTGCAGGTTACCACACTGACCTTTGAAACAAAAGTTATAGTGCTCATCACAACAGTTTATAACCAAACAGAGTTTCAGTAGTCATTCTGACAGATGTTGGCAAAGTGCCATAACGTGTGGGTTGAAACCTTCAAGACAGTTGGCCTCATAACCCAATTTTACCTCTAAATAGTGTACGACTAATGTCTTATAATCAAATGGAAGCAGACTGCACATCCTAAAATTCTGCGCCAGCATAATACAGCATTGTTGCAAAAGTAGCAGAGGTTGCAGCTGCATAATATTTATGTATTAATCATATTTTTACAGGAATATATATGTGTTTTCTGGCACACTATAGATTGTAGATATCTATTTATTAAGAGAGTCATATTAAATAATAAATACAAAACTATGTGGTAAGTTCAAGAGTAATGTTTTGATGGTGTCAGTACCTGTCATGCAGTATTTTATTACCTGTATTTGTATATGTGCATATACATATATACATTCATCAATCACTGTAATAAGTACACATCCTTATTTATAGACTGACTGTTCATTTGATCATTTCCACATACCATATAGAATCATTCTCAGCACTGCAGTGACACTTGTGTTTTGATTGTGTGTTAGTGTGCATTTTGCAGCTACTACTGGATCAGACACAGTGGTGCTTCTGGAATTTTTAAACACTGTGTTCACTCTGTTTGACACATCTACCATGTTGCTCCCCATTGCATGTAAAACCAGTGGCTTGTGTTAGTCATACTCTAATTCTTCACCTGTCATCACAGGATGCTTGTGGCTGGACATTTTTCGTAGGTGAACTATTTTCAGTCCAGCAGTTCACATTGAGGTATTTAAAAACTCCAGCAGCAGTGCCTGTTACATTATCACCAGCATAACATACCCTAAGACCTCACCACCACCATATCAGTGTCACTGCAATGCTCAGAATTATCAATCACCCATATCGTACCTGATCTGTACTGGTTCTGTGGGGGTCCTGACAGTTGGAGAACAGGGAAAAGGGGAGTGGTCCATACACCCTACTGGCTTCTATTAGCCCCCATGAATATATCACTCGCTAATCAATCACGCCAACTGAGTTTGCATCTTATTTGTGTGATAAATCAACTTTCTTTGACATTTCGTTTGCCTTTCTGATGATCTTCTAAATGCATTAAAATCAAAGGCTTCTTTTTAATCTTTCCATATTCATTTAGAAATATCCCCTAATTTTTGAGCAGTGTAATTGATTAATTAATTGTATGCTCCCCCTTTTACTGCAATGATAGCATGAAGTCGTACTGGCATGGATGCCAAATTCTGATTAACCAAATTATTCCAGCATGATTTCACAATGTTTCAAAGAGCATTCTGCTTTCTCTATCTTTAAGGGTCATAAATCCTTGATGGAATTTAGGTCAGGTGAGTGTGGAGGAAAGTCCATGACAGTCAACATTCCTTAGTCTTCTATTTCTATGTTATGTAGTTGTTTTAATGTATAGTGCAATACTTTTTCTTAAATACATGCTGTATAGAGAACAATGTAAACATTGCAACAGAAAAAGTGAAATCAGAAATCACTGTTCAGACCTTTATATATAGCCACAGTGCCTTACAAAAGGAAAAGAGTGGGAGTTTAAAGAGCTTATTTTGTCATAGCCTGAATTGTGTTAACTTATCTGTAATAAACTGCAGATACCAGATTTCAAATTGTGATAAGGATCAGAAACCATTTTTTTTTGTATTTTGTTGATGGTTATCAACAAACCAGTATAATGAAACAGGAAAATGAGGTGAATATACAGACTTGTTCTTAGAAAGCTCAAATATTTAGGGCATAGTTATAGTCTTATCAAGATCATCCAACCACAGAGTACTGAATCACGTGAGAGCATGTCAGTACATACTTATTGTTGCACCGACATGTTGCAAGACAATAATATAGTCATCATATTTGTTACTGTATATCCCTTAGGAAAATGAAGTCACTACAGAGATTTTGTTAATAACTATGCCGTTTCCCCTATACAACAGTGACATCATATGGAACAAATGAGATTTTTCTTGTGCCCCTGTTCCTCAAGCTTTCTCCTTACCAAAAAATAATCTACATTCTCATTATCATTCTCCATTCTGATGCTGAGGGGGGGAAATGAGCTTCAAAATGAACTTAAACATTTCTCATCTGTACCAACTGTTATTTTTATTTATTAGGATGTTAAAGACTATGCAAAAGTCTTGAGACACCATAAAATTTGTTAAAAATTAACTTATATAACATGTTATCAACAATTGAAACCACAAAAATTGTAACTGGATTTTTCACTTCATAATACTTTTTTCCACTGATCTTCATTCCACTCTTAAGGTTTAGCATGTCTTAGCCGTTCCCCCCTTTCCCCCTTCGGGACAAATGTGTTTACAATAAATATTAAAACTATGGCACATGCTAGCCCATTATGTTCTACTTGTGCACTCAACATTTTCTCCCAAAACTGTTGCTTATTTTATATTTAAATAGCTTCAGATGTTCTCAGTTAACATAGGCACATTCATTTACATTAATTGTTTTTAAAAATCTTATTTTGAGGGCCACAAACGTATGAAGAAGTAGTGCTTTAGTAATGAATTACCTGAATTACTACATGCATTCATATAATTTAATTACCCCTAATTTATTTGAGGACAAAACATTTCAATGAGATGACAAACGTTTAAATATCTTTGCATATTAGTTGGAGGTAAATATTTGTAATGCTGAAATAAAACATATTGTTTTAAATTATTTAGTCACTGAAAGGGCAATCTTTGAAAAATGAATAGCAAACAACTGCAAAAAACAAACCATGTTTTGTTTTGTTTTTATCTTAAAGCATTCCATGAAGATACACTCGCTTCATATCAGGTTACATACCATCATCTGATAAGGATGAAAAATTCTGAGCACTAGATGTTAAATGAATTTCTGACTCACAAATGAATTATAACATAATGCTTAGCCTGCAGAATAACATCAAATATAACTTGCTTAACAGCTTCAACTAACATTGTTAAACTGTTAGGCTAAAGCTAGGATTTTATATTTATGACCTCACGAACCTTTATTACATTCGCCAGTTATTAAGATTTTCAAAAGCCACAAATAGCTAGACATGGCATAATAATTATTTAGATTTTACATAAACTGGTGTAGTCCATGCCAGCTCAAGAGCACATTGACAGTACAGTAAGAACGTAACATTAGTTACGGTTATTATTTCACTACAATGATTTTTTTTTTCCCATAATATCCATTGTACTTGCAAATACAGATGATCTTTTAGAACCCAGAGTTAGAAAAGGTTGGGACAGTATGGAAAATGCATATTCAAAATACACACAGTTTATTTGAACTCTTATTTACTTTACATCTACTTTGACTTTTATTTAATTGTGATCAGTATGAACCCAAGATATGGTATAAGACATGTTTGGTTTGGTCAACTTCATTTAATTTGATAATTAACATCTATTCCTGTATGTGCCTGCAACACATTTTTAAAAAGTTGGAACATGGGGATTTTGGAGAGCTAATATTTATTTTTTTGAAAAAAAAAAATATAAGTGATTAAGTTATTTCAAATAGGTGATGTCAATGGGTCATTTTCATCATTTTGATAATGATTTGGAACAAAGGCAGCATCCAGGAAAAGCTGAGCCTTTGATGAGCAAAGATAGGCAGAGGATCTCTAGTTTCTCAACAAATGTATGAGAAAATAACTGAAATGTTTAAAAACAATGTTCCTCAAAGAAAGACTGGTAGAGATTTGTATGTTTATCCCTCTGCTGTGCATAATATCATTAAACAATCCAATGAATGGAGAGGAATGTTAGTGTGTAAAGGCCAAGGGCATAAGCTTAAGCTGAAAGTCCTTGATCTTTGATCCCACAGATGGCACTGTATCAAAGAACCACCACCATTCAACAATAGCTGACATAATTACTTTTATTGTGCAAGAAACAAGCCTTGTCTTAAACATGTCCCACAGTGACAACTTCTCTGGGCTCAGATGCATCTAGGATGGACCATCACACAGTTGAATCATGTATTGTGATTATAAGTATTCCAGGTATTTTTTTTACTAGTCTTATCTAGTCTTGTTGCTTACACAGGTCTGCATCAATTCTGTTGACAGTAATATAGCATGTGATCTTTATGAATATTAGTACTGTATTCTGAATCCAAATCATCACACTATTTCCTCCAATCACATCTAGTTTTTCCACAAAGTGCTGTCTACGCATAAACTATTGTAGCAACTTAACTTCATTATTTAGATATGCTGATTAAGCTAAGTACGCAAAGATACGCAAGATAATTAATAAGCAGAGAGGCAAGCTAAATATGCAAAAAGAAACTGGGATATATTGGTAAATGCAATTGGCAAACTGCTGACGTTGGCATTTTAAGGCTAAGGATAAGCAGCGTGAAAACAGACAGCTGCATTCAGAGGCTTTTGACGAAGTTGCAGCAAATTTAGCTTTGTACAAAAAGATTATCATTGATATTTTTACATTAATTTTGCCATTCCAATTTTTTGAAAGAGTCAGACAAGAAGATTTCATGGTCTCAGAAGTTGATGCCAGAATATGCCAGTCATCCACTCTCACGCTGAGTTTACTGACTTGGTAGGAGAGCTTGATCTGCCGAAGTTGTCAGCAGAGTTACTGAATTCAAAACTAAAAGAAAAGAACCTGTTGGCTCCTGTTACCACATTTATGCATCATAACAGAGAGAACAATCTTCTGAAATTTTTTTAGGGTTTTCTTAGGCTTAGGGGACTTGTAATATAAATGTATTGTCCACTAACATATCCCAATCAACACTCAAAAAAAATGTGGTTCTTAAACAAAGGGTATGAGAAAATATTACAAAACAATCTTTACTGCAGTAATGTTCCTGCACTCAAATGCATAATTGTATATTGTCAGCATGAACTTATGCAGTCCAACCTTGCATTTGCATATGTAAAAGCACAGATGCAACTGGGTTTCCAACTGCTGACATCTCATAACGACTCACTTCCTGACTATGCTGCAGTGCAGACTGCGTGGTTGCGAGTATGTGGGGGTAACAAGCAAGCAAACCATAACATTAAAGACAACTCTGTTCAACTCTATGTAAATGACAATCCATCTTCAAATAAATGTGTCAAGTCATTGTGTTGTGATGCACACGTTATATATGAGACCAAAAAAAACCTATAATAAACTGCAGTTCTCTGGGATGTACTTGGGTGTACTTTTTGAAGGAGAACCTGTGTGATTGTCCAAGCATCTTTTTCTTAGGATCTTCTAAATTGTGCATGGAATTCTTTCTTTAACTTAAATAGTGTTTTTTTTTGTTTTTTCATGATCACTTCTGTTGGAAAGGCTGGTTAGTATACTAGGGTGTATACCAAAGCCGTGCTTATACCATTCTCCCATGGCCTCACTCAAAGCTTTTCTTACCACAAAATTGCAACTTGCTAGACTCTGCGTACTCTAAAGACTGTGTGTAAAATCTCAGGCCCTATACCAACTGCTTGGCACCGACAGTCATGCCACAATAAAAGTCACTTTATTCTGATAATTGATATGAGCTTAATCTCAAGCTCTTGACTTTTATCATTGCTGTAAACTAGACCCAGATTTCAATTGGATTAAATTGTATCAATAATAAACATTAAATCACACAATTGTATGTAATAATTATATGTAAATTACCAATGCAGCGTGGAGGTAAGAGCCGTCCACTGGAAACAGCAGTTCTTGAGGGCCCGAGTTCAAATATCTAAGATGGGGCTTGTAAAGTGAAGGTTTGATGGAATCAGTTTATGAAATCCTTGCACATCATACACATCTTATTAATCTGCCTTTAAACAAGACCAGAAGTGTGGCTAAAACAGACTGCTTTGCTAAATTCTTGATCACACATACGTCAATGACATACAAGAGTAACAGGGACTCTTACATCTAAGGCTACTACAGTTATGCAATCATACCAGTCAAAATGCAATAATTGTACTATGGTTTATCATTGGGTTTTCCTTTATGATTCAGGTGCTCCATACATATGAGTAACCTATCTTTCTCTCCCTCTTGTCAAACCAATAGCCTCATGTGCCATTTCTGTCATCCCACACAATGGCATCACATAACACCTCAACATTTTGTAGTAGACGATATATTTCCATAGCATAAGATCACAAGCCATGTATTTAGCATTGTGGGTGGTTATGACAATGCAAATCATAGTTTCAGAAACATGAAAAAGGCATTCCACTCAATGTTGGTGTTATAGCCAACATATTTTAGAACTTTAACATTTAAAATTGATAGGCAACAAAATAAAATGACTAAACCTATATTTACAGTGATTGTACTAATATTTAGCATCCCTTAGAATGGTGTGCATTTGTAGCTATTTTGGACAGATTCTGAAGCTAGTATGGATTAGTCTGCTTTAAAATTTGGTCTGTCAGACTTTTGCCGACCAGAAATGAGAGCGTAATGAATAAATTGTTTACTCAGAGCATTCTTACACAAACCTATTTTCCAGCAAAACAAGAAAGAGTAAATATTAAAAGACCAGTAAGAAGAAGACTAGCAATGCCATCTAAACAACAGGTGGCAGATATAATAATATGCTGAGCTCTTTGCAGGTACAGTCAAATGATTCAAATATTGGAATTGTTTATAAATGCATTTCTTCGGGTACAACATACATTGCTACATACAACTAAAGAAATACTGCACTTTGTTTCATAGCGTTCTCTAGATACTTTAGAGCTAGTCTAAAATGTCACGTTTAAGTGTAAATAAAGAAAATTCTTTAGGGTTCACAAACTTTCAAGCTCCATTATTATTGATGCATTTTCCATACTGTCCCATTTTTTCTGATTTGGGGTTGTAGTAATTTGCAGTAGTTATCAATAAATTAAGTAAACTTTTATACCTGTAAAATTTTGACTATCAGCAATGATCCTACTTTTTCATTACATTAGTTATGCGTTGTAGACTGTGGTAGCCTAGCGGTTAAGGTACTGGGCTCTGGACCAGAAGGTCCAGGGTTCAAATCCTGCCTCTGCCAAGCTGCCACAGTTAACCCACCATTGCTTGGATTGTAAGATTGTATCAGTTGTAAGTTGCTCTGGATAAGGGCGTCTGCTAAATGCTCTAAATGTAAATGTAAATGCTTCATCAATAAGGAATGGAGCTTGAAAGTTTGTGAATCCTAAAGGATTTTCTTTATTTACGCTTAAGCATGACATTTTAGACTAGCTGTAAAGTATCTAGAGAACACTATGGAACAACTTAGACTTTGTAGTGTATTTACTGTGAAAAATCCAATATCACACACGTGAGTGGAAAGGGCATTGAAATTCATTTGAAAATAAGGGTGTTTTCAATCACTGTACTAACAATCAGTTGTGAGTGAGCACATGTGAGCCAAATAAGCTATCTGAGGACCTCATAAAGAGAGCTATGGGCCATAAGGTTAGAAAAGGACACAAAAGCTACTCTAAAGATTTTATACCCCACAAATCCACAGTCATTCAGATTAATTGTTATTCACTGCTTAGCAGTCGATAAAGATCACTTCAAGATCAAGCCAAGCCATCGAACAGGACACAAAGGAACTCCCTCTGTGGGAGGAAACCAGAGTAAACTGAGTAAACCCACGCAGGCTCCACACAGAAAGGAACCCAGGCCACTCCACCCTGGGTTTGAACTTGGGATCTTCTTGCTGTGAGGCAGCAGTGCTACCCGCCGAGTCACCATGCTGCCCTGCTTGGATTATAAGATAGTAAATCACTTGTAAGTCATCCTGCATGAGGGCGTCTGCTAAATGACCTTAATGTAAATACCTAATAATTCATTTTAAAGTGTTCACAAACTTCCAAGCACCACTGTACTATAGGTTGCACATGAGATATGACCAGGCAGGCATGTTTCATCTTAATATGATTTGTGGTAAACATTGTCTACATACAGACTGCAGGGTGAATAAGATTTCTTCTTCAATTAGGATTTTAGACAGAATGACAAAACTGCAAATAACAAGAGATCAAATCCAAATTGTTTGCTCAGATTTGTATGGCTTTCACTGGCATATACGGATCATGTGGTATGGCGGTGATGCAGCCATATCTGTGCTGAAGATTAAACATGAAGATTTAACAACTGATTATTATTTAGAGCAAAGCAATGTCTAGTCACTGTTATGATCTTTGATTTTTAACATAACTTTTTTCCGTTAGTTTTAATGATTTTTGATTTTGTTGTCACCATGTTACATATTACACGAGGGGGAAAAATCATACAGAATATCTTTCCTGATTGGGTAATGTGTGAGGAATGAAAGGATGCCACATTGTGTGATGGAAATGAATATTATCATCCTACACAAGGTACCATTTAAAGACTAGTCCATATAGCTGAAATTACATTGCAGTAACTCAAAATGGTACTCAGTAGTTTGTATGACCTTCACATGCTTGCATGCATTCCTGACCACATGCTTCTAATGAGACAAGAGATGATGTCCTGGGGTATCTCCTCCCAGTTCTGGACCAGATATTATTGAGTTCCTGGGCAGAATTAAGTGCAACTTGAAGATGTCCAGACCATCACTGACCCACCACCAAAACAGTCATGCTGAATGCAGCAGCATAACGTTCTCTGCTGTGTCTCCAGAACCTCTCACGCCTATCATATGTGCTCAGGTGAAACCTGCTCTCATCAAGTGCCAGTGGCAGATCTACCGAGTATAGTGCTCTATGGCAAATACTAGTCGAGCTCTACGGAGTTGGTCAGTAAGCACAGGGTCCACTACAGGATGTTGGACCTTCCAAAATGGCAATGGCCTCCACCTTTAAACCATTCCTGTTTTGGGGGTCTCATTTTTCTCCACTAGTGAACATGTTGTTAATTTCATTAACATAAAAGCAGATAAAACTGGTTATAATTGTTGACCAGGTGATACAGCTCATGTGACCAATGCAGTGACAAGGTTTTTCAAAGGACAGGTATCAAATACCATATCAAATACCAAATCAAAATGGGACTGTGGTAGTCTAGCGGTTAAGGTACTGGCTTCTGGACCAGAAGGTCCAGGGTTTAAATCCCACCAAGCTGCCACAGTTGGACCCTTGAGCAAGGTCCTTAACCCACAATTTCTTGGATTGTAAGACTGTATAAGTTGTAAGTCGCTGTGGATAAGGGCGTCTGCTAAATGCCGTAAATGTAAATGTAAATAGACATGACTGTACATGTTTGAGGGAGATGATTCTGGACTCAACAACCCTAACCAGAATTAAATGGGAAAAACATAAGACCTTGTATAAGAATGTATGCAGGTCGACCCAGCAGTGGTTAGTGTTGTCATATCACAGTTCCAGATGTTCCTGGTTTGAAACATGGGGAGTTTGCATGTTCTATGGGTTATCCTCCCACAGCTCAAACACTTAGATCAGCTTGGGTCTCTAAAGTGTTCCAGTGTGTGTGTGTGTGTGTGTGTGTGTGTGTGTGTGTGTATGTGTGTGTGTGTGTGTGTGTATGAGAGTGTGTGAGTTTGTGTGTGAGAGACTATAAGCAGGTTTTGTGTACTGCTGCCTGGAATGATATTTATTAGTACCGTAATTTAAATACACAGTGAAATGTCATGCTTACACTTTAGAGTAATTATATAGTCATTTTTTATTGTCATATATTGATGCATTGAGGTGTGTAATAGGAATATCAAATACAGTCATCTCCATAATTATTGTCACCTATGCAGCCTCAATCTACCTCCATAAGGGACCTTTTTAAATTATTCATGGTGACGAAAAAGCATATAGAACAAGGAATCTCAAACACTTGTCACTACAGAGTTTTCCCAGATTCTCCTCTTGAGCTCATTGCACAGCTTTTCAATGAATTTGGCAGATGGACTTGAATGGCCATTAAAAAAAATGGATTCTGTGAAAATTTCAACCCATTTCTTTGTGCATTTGCACATATGTTTTGGAGCATTGCTCTATGTTATGCTCTGTTGGATTAAAAAAAAAAATCTAGGTAAAATCTGCTGGTAGTTCATGAAGTGCCAGATTATTTGTATTGTAAATAGATTCTCACAGCCCACATCATCACAGATCTGATACCCTACAGTGAATACAGTGACAACTGCATACAATTCTGTTTAACAATCCATCATTTTACACCAAACTTGCTTGGGAGTTTCTTTTTAAATCACTTTTTAAAAAAATCTGATTGTAGATCTAGTTAAAGTTCTTTTTAGGACCTATTTACGGTAGGTAGAGTTCGGTAAAAGGAAAGGATGTCACAGTTCCCAAATCAAGGTTTGGTGAAATACAGGTTGAACGGGTAAGTGACTTTGCCTCTCTGAGTAACCTTATATAAGCACTTTTTTAACTCCACAGTTACTGACTGTAGTCTGTTTCTCTACATACCCCTTTACTCGGTTATGTAACGGTCTGGACCCCCACAAGACCAGTAGAGATCAGGTACTATTTGGGTGGTGGATCATTCTCAGCACTGCAGTGACACTGATGTGATGTGCTGGTATGAGTGGATTAGACACAGCAGTGTTGCTGGAGTATAGAAGACAGGATCCTGTGGGCACTAATGAAGGATAAGAGGATGACTAACTAAAACAGTGTCACAACAGATGAGACTTTACAACTAAAGTAATGATGTGACATTATCTGATCTGACTGGGCTTCTTTTCTCCATCAGAGTGGTGGAGAGCAGCTGAAACTCATGGAAGGAGTCCCACTGCCTTCTTCCCTCCTTTCCTTGGCTTGCCCCCATTGTTTGCTCCGCCCTTTCAGAACCATGAGGCTTTGCCCTATACATCCAAAACTCTGAGCAAGAGCAGCCAGAGCTCTAAAGGTGGGTAATGCAGACACTCCCTTGATGTATAGACCAATCTTTAACTGGTTATGTACAGTAATGTGATGCCAAATTAATGCTATATGGAGCTTGACGTTTGTATTGTCATTATAGCGATCGGTTAACAATTAGTCAGTTTGGTTTTTATCCAGTATGCCAATTTGTAGTCTTGAATATTCGGTTTCATATGGCAGACTGAATTTTAGCTTCAGTAGACCTCACACACTCTGATAGATACACTCATAAAGCTCTCCTTATTTCTGTGTATTCTGGAAAGAGATGCCCTAAGCTGGTGCCTCAGGTGATCACTGTGAAGGCTTGTCTACTTTCACTATAGTTTGTGTTGAAGATGAAACGATAATGCCTTAACGTTGTAGCTGCCGGGGCCCTTGAACACTTAGCGTTTTTTTTTAACGTTTTGTTTATGCAACAAACTTAGATTGATTGCTTAATTCTCAGCTAGCACTGTAAAGTGTCCTAACTATAGGCATGTCTAGCCCCTTCTTTTCCTAAAAATAATGCATTCATAGATGCATAAGATGAGTAGATTGATTGCCCTAGGACAGGCTATTATTATTATTATTATTATTATTATTATTATTATTATTATTATTATCATCAGAAGTAGAAGTATCATCATCATTGTCATCAGTAGTGGTACTATTGTTATTGGACTATTATTATAATTCGCAATAGCACCAGACTTCTAACGTAAGCTTGCAGGCATTATTGTTGTTGTTGTTATTATTATTAAGATGAGTGGAAAGCCTATTATCATTACTAGGCTATTGCTTTAATTATGAGGTTACATGCGTTGTTGTTGTTATTAGCCTATTATAATTATTTGGCAGCACGGTGACTCGGTGGGTAGCACCACTGCCTCACAACAAGAAGGTCCCGGGTTCAATCCCAGGGTGGAGCGGCTTGGGTCCTTTCTGT
>JAVSBV010166288.1:0-14163 GCA_033117975.1 Parotocinclus spilosoma | reverse complement strand
ATCTGACAGAAGGTGCCACGGAGACTCAGAGGTTGTTGTATGACAGTGATGGGAGGATGAGTACGAATTGTACTGGTCCTGAGGCAAAGAGTTTGGACAGCTCTGTATCTGGCTCCAGTCCTGAAGAGGCGTCGTGGTCGGGTGGTACGTCTCCTGAGGAGAGTCACTATAGCACAGCCGGTCGGTTTGAAGAGAAGGGCAAAGAGTTAAGCTTGCTGGGCAGGTGATGGCTTTACGCTCCCAGATCAGGCTCAACTCAGACTCAGTTTTGGCTTCCTCATTACCTCAGTTTGACCTTTAACCAGATGAATAGAGCTGAAACAAAATGTAGTCGAGTACAAGCCCGCTCAAAGATCTGTTTACTGTTAACTTTTGCAACGTGGACCCGCAGGAGGAATAAACTGTATTCCTTTTTCTTCACCTCTAGTTCCCCTGCTGACTTTTCCTGCCCCTTGTATTTAATCACACAGCCAATTGAATTGTAACAAAGCTGTTAGGTCTCTTTCTGTCTGACAATAAAATTAATGTTGTAATTTACTATACAGTGCTCGAATATATTTTTATGACGATTGTCAGTAGATTTAATACTTGATACATTTCCAATTTCAAGTCGAGAGTCCTACTGAACCAAATGCCCCAGTGTTTCAGTAGATCCTGTAGCTTTAGTCGTTGTCTTTTTAAATTTGCGTTATTAAACCACGTCATGTATTTCACATTTTTGATACTGATGTACAAAAAAAAAAAAAAAATGGTTGTGATATGGATGTTTTTTTTTTTTCCTGGCAAGTGCCGAGTCATTTGCGCTTCCACACTATGGTAAACCAGTACCAATGTTTTTTATTTGTTTTTTTTTTTTTGTTCTGAATCTGAATAAAGTTAACTCAGTTTAATGAGTGTTCATTTAGTCGTTAACATTAGATGTAAAAGCTTTTGCGTCCTCATTAGGGAATCCAATTGTGCTGATTGTTACAACTCGCACAGAGGCATGGGAAGAAAAAAAAACACAAAGCGAGACAAAACTGAACCTGAGAAACAAAACTTATTCTACCAAAAATAGAAAGACAAAAACGCCAACATTACAGTAATCAGCACCAGTTCAGAAGTTCAACCGTATATGTTTGCTAACCTTGTTTTGTCTCCCTTTTATTCAAACTTAGTTTCCTTAACCCAGTGCACTTGCATTATCGGCTGCATAATTGTACCAACTATAAAAAAATGTATGCAGTCCTACATAACTGTAATGATTGTCGTTTAATGGAGATTCGATAATTAGGTACTGTGACAGCCCTAATTCTGACATTGTACCCTTTCTGATAATCTATGGAAATTTATGGCTGTTCAATCATGACCTTTACAGCATTAAATGAAAACTGTAGGTGGGGGGGTCTAACAATGAGCTCATTTATATAATTTAAGGGAGTCAGCAGTCAGATTTCAGTCTGGTAGACTGGTGACGCGTTTGTCACGTGTAAATACGTGGAGTTAAAATTTGTGTCAGGGTTCAAGAACCGGGTCTAAAACCACGTGGTCAAACCTCAAATATAAAAATATCAGAGACGTATCCAGCGTTCCTGTGGTTCTAAAAAAACCTCAGGAATAGTTAAGGGGGAAACGTTTTGGGAACTGGACTTGTTCCGTTCTGGCCTTTTACTCTATATCTTGGATTTGTAATCTTTTGATAATGCTAGGAGATACTTGATAATGTACAATACAGCGTTCTCCATGTTCTCTGCAGATCATGTGTGTGCATTTACTTGACTGAACTCAAACGTGGAGTCGCATAACTAAATCATTTAGTTAGATAATGTACAGGCATTGTTATTATTGGTTTAGAGAACCGAGAAACTACTACTGCTGTTACTTCTGCTTTAAATTGTTGTAGATGAAAAACAATTAGTCTGCATGTTATAGACAGCACCATTTCCAGGTTTTTTTAGGGGCTGAAACTGTAGGGCTCGTGCTTAAAACACGAGTTTGTGAGCATGTTTTTCAAGGACGTCTCTCGTGAGCAGTGCTTATAGATCTCTGGAGATGGTGAAATGATTCCTCATGGCTGCCATTTTCTCTGCTGTTGAAACTAACTCTGTGCTGATTGGTGCAGGAGAGCAATGGAAAACTGTTTCAACACCACCGATTCTCATTAACATATATTTGCGTTTGAGCTCGTCACTGGATTGAACTTTTAATTAACGATCATATTTAAAGCCTCTGTTATTAGCGTTCTGTGCTCCATCCCAGAGCCTCCCATGAGCCCTGACCCAACTGTCCCACATTTACTTGATCTCACAAACTGCTGTTTAATCTCTTTCTATGAAGCATGTCATCGTCTGTTTTTGGTCAAAAATTCATACATGACACACATTGGGCATAAATATTTGTTAGTTGTGGTTAAATATGTTGGCTCACCACTTGTGTACCTGGGTTTAAATCCCCTGCAAAAAATCTATAATTTGCTCAGTGTTTTTGTGTGTGTGAAGTAGAACAGGATCATAATGCTGGCCCTGTCGCTGCTTTACCCGTGCACATCGGTCGTTTTGCCGTTAGATGGAACTGCTGGTGATCATGCACAGTCATTGCATTGTACATCCAGCAGGCTCTCTCTGCATTCAGCCCCAACGCTGTTAAAGTGGAGCACCAGCAGCCCCGAGCTTCGAAATACTGCCCACCAAGTCTGCGTTTATAACAATGTACCAACCTTCCCTTAAAACTACAGATAATGAACCCAGCTGGGTAAAAATGACTAGGAAGACCGGTCTCGTGATGAAACACTTGTTACTGAACATACTGCATGCCTGAATGCAAATAAATAGAAATAGACTTTAGTCAAATTCTTGTAATTAAAAAAAGCCTGTCTGGTTTTGAGTGCTTAAACTTGTACACATCTGCATTTAAAAGGGGCAAAAGTGGAGGAGAAAATGAGACTGAGGGTGTCAACGGATGTTTTCTAAACGTCTGCTGGGTTGATCCTGTGGTTACTAATCTCATTTTGTCATTTGGTGCCATTTCCCCAATGCATGGCTGGCCGTTCCACCCGATAAAACTCAGAGGAAAACAAAAAATAGCACCCCACCTGCAACTGGGCAGACTCAGCAATCTGTAGCCATGGCTCTACCCCGTTACATTTGAACAAATCCTGATTTGTTCTCCTAACGCACAGCGAGCATCTTAAACGTTATTCTCAGACGAGGACCAGGCCCAATTGTGTCATGTGAAATGCCTGTCCAGAAATAAACGTTCGAAATGGAGTCGACAGTAACAGGACCATCATATTAGTGTGGTGGTTGCCAATCACCTTTCAGCAAGATGGGTCAATAGCCGATACTGATTAGCGTCCTGCATCCTGCACCGTTACATGAAAGGGCGAACTGTTTTAATGATTTAACTGTGCGTAACATATTTATTACCTTTTATTTAAAAAACATTATCCTCGCACAGCCAAATATGGGGTTTCTTCTGATGTTTTAGTCTCTTGGTGTAAAGGTAGTTTGTATGTTCATCCCGCATATACATTTATTAACATTTATGTAATTTAGCAGCCGCCTTTATCCAGAGCAACTTACAATTACTACAGTTTTACAAATCAAGCAATTGTGTATTAAGGGTTTTGCTTAGAGACCCAACTGTGGCAGAGGTGGGATTTGAACCCTGGACCTTCTGGTCTATAGTCCTTAACCACTAGGCCACCACAGTCCGTATTTCAACTAGGAGCTGCAGGGACCTGTCACAGAAATAACTTTACAAAATATCCCTCTGTACTTTGTGCACACTATCTAAGCTACTATTTAACTCTCTGGATTGGCTCAATTACAGAAACGTAGGCCCATTTGTACAAATTGGGCGATACCAATACAAAGCTGATAGAGCTCTGTTGCTTCCTTATCCCACCACAAAAAAAACCTCCCTCACTGCTGTATCCAGATGTTTTTTTTCCTGAATGCGCTTATGACGTTTGACCCCATACAAAAGTGGATCAAATCAAAACCAGGCCAAGGAAAACTTCTGTCCACCCTGTGGAGGATGGGCTTCACTTTTAAATCATTTCTCTTTTTTATGTATGTTGTGTTTTCTGTTCCCATCCATCCCTTGCTTCTGGCTGCTTACATGGGACTTCCACTTGGGTTTGGTAGCCTTTGTGGAAAATGTGGTTATTAATTTTTACCCCTGTTTGTTCTTGTGAGTGTTGCAGAGTGGACTCTAAAGGTGGATTGTTTATCACCTCACTACTGGCAACAGCTTCACTACATGTTTTTTGTATTTTTTTGCAACTTTTCTCACTGCCTTATCATTACAATTTGTGCATTTTCTTCTTTACCTGAAGCTTTACTAGATATCGGTAAATCCCTGGACAAACGTGCACTAATAGTTGCTCAGTCATGACAAGAATCCGTGCATGCTGTGTGAGGGCAGTACACACACAGAAGCTGAACTCGCAGCTGAAAACACTTGGCTGAGTGAAATACTTTTAGCGCTTCCAGCTCTAGGGTTCATTTGCGTGTTTGTGCTGCAAACGGCGCTGAATGAATAATGGCTATATTATAACTGCAGGCAGGACTTCAGTGCATTCCGTGTTATCTATACACCGCATCGAGTGGGACAGTTCTGGACATTTAAATATCATTCACACAATGGAAATTGGATAAATGTACCTGGGACTTTGTCGGACCTTTCTGAAAATGCGTTAGAATGTAGTTTTTGGTGTGCTGCATGTGAAATCCCATCAGAAAAGTTCACAGAGGATGCAATGGTTGATAACTGTATTACGACCTCAAGCATCACAAAATTCACACCAGCCTATGGATTTAAGCAAGATTTAAAAAAAAAAAAAAACACATTGTATTTACAGTTGAAGCCGTTATAAAATTTGGTCCATAAGCATGAACCTGCTATCACACCAGTGTTGGCACCATGCCAGAGTTTGGGTGGTGGGAATAGGGCAGGGTCGAAGAGGATAGGAAGTGTGTGCCAGAACTGTAGGAGAGCAGGGGTCCTGCGGGCAAGGAGTAGGGTCCGGCATGCTCTTCTGGGGCCACTGAGTGAGCCAAATCGGGGAACATTTCTGCAGCGCTGCTCTTCTTTCCTTTCTTGTTTCTGTTGGACACCTTGCGGTTGCGCGTCTGTATGCCTTCCTTCTTCATGGCCAGTGGCCTGTTGACCTGTTGAGAGATGAGAGATGAGTAGTCATCACACCTCGTTTTTCCTTTAATACATGCTTCAGATATTTCCACAGTTATGTCATTCCTGCTAATATTGCCTCACCCTTGCACATCCGTACACAGTGCAGGTAGAGTTTGTGGGAACCTAGTTTTCTTATCTTTTCAAATCTATTCCCATAGAACACAAGGCGCATGTGTAAACCGGACCATTCCAAGGTTGTACCGGATGGTCAGTGCATGCGCCCCCAAACCACAGTTCATATCCTACCTGTACTGGTGGTGAGCTAGTCTATTATATGAACCAAAAACGATCTAGAATACTGCTTTTTCTGACCACAGTACACATTTACACTGCATGATGGTCCATCCTGGGTGTGTCCGGTGCCATTTGTGAATTTACTTCATTACTGGACTTAAATTGCCCCTGTCCCAACTTTTTTTGGAATGTGTTGCAGGCCAGAAATGCAGGAATGGATGTTCATTAACCACTGAAATGTAGTTGGCTGCATAAAATCTGAAATATCTTTGGTTCATACTGTGCAGCGCAATAAAGGACGAAGTAAATGTAAGGAACACTACATACCTCCCTAACTTGCTTTAGATTTTTAGATTTCCATAGTATATATACTACGAGTGCCTAAAATGCACCTTAAACGTGCGCGACGTTGCAATGGTTAAATAGGAGGCTTTAAATATTTTGCCAGTGATCTATGTTAGTGCACCAAGGCCTCCAGCCATGATAGCAGTACCTCACTACACATACGAGAGGCTTCTCACCTGCTAGTGGTGGTGGCAGTAAATTGAAAGTCCAGGAACCCTGTTTCCCCAGCTTTTTGATCTAGTCCAGGACCATTATACGCATACTTACGTTGTGCAGTTTAAAGTACAAGCCGCATGCGTTGCACACAGGTTCCCCGTTGGTGTTGCGCCTCCACAGCGTGGTAGTACTGGTCTGACAGTTGGCACACTGCGTCCCAGCACGTTTACTCACAATCTACAAAAAAGACAAAGCGCTCATTAAAGCGTCAGCGTGCTCGTTTCTGGAACGCCTTAAAACCCTGAACACTACATACCAGTCTCTTTTTCGGCCTAATGAGCGGTCTGTTCTGGCCGTTCATCTTATGGTAAAGGCCACAGGCATTACAGAGATAATGTCCTGTTCCGTCTCGTCTCCACAGAGGAGTGGCGGTAGCCCCGCAGTTCACACACTCACGAGCCTCTGTTTCAACAGAACACACTGTTATTCGTATGCAATCTCGATCGGCATGCAGTAGTGTAAGACAGTTTAGCCAGCTCCACTGCCTCTTGGTTTACCTGGTGGTGAGAGTCTCATCTTGTTGCGTAGCTTGGGCGAGAACGAAGCGGGGCTCATCCAGGCACCGGGGGTGGAATAAAGGGCTGCCGTACCGTAATCCGGCGATGACATCACATAGGAGCTGTATGGCCCTAGCATGTGCGAGTGGGACGACGGAGTGTACAGACCGGCTGCAGGCGAACTCAGGTTGAGAAAAGTACCTCCACTGACCGGACTCAGCCGCTCAGTCTTGAGATCATCTTGGACTCGGGGGCTTTCCTTCTCTTCGCAACCTGGCGAGGGAAAGTTCTCCTTGGGAGAGGTGAAGGAAGATATACTGCTGGTTGGGTATAGAGGAGGGGACGGGTGAGGGTAAAGTGGCGCTTTTGTGAAAGGGCTGGCCGTCCATCCTGTTGAGGAAGCGCTGTACGGAGAGGTCAGTGCATGCCCCCCTGCACCGTCAAGCCACTGGAGGTTACCAAGCAGCGATGGCGATGTGTAAACCTGCCGAACTGCAGAGGAGGAGGAAACAGGAATGATTTGTTAGTGACGTGTATGTTTCCAAAACGTCCTACAGCAGGGTAGGCTTGGTGCGTAGAATGACACAAAGAGAATTAATAACTTATTATGTGGTTCGAGTAGATGAATGAGCATCTCGTAAACTTCAGCTACTGCTTATCAAATTTACATATTTACATATTCTTTACTGTTAACGCTACCTTACCTGGGCTGGTCCTGAAGGCAGACGGGGCTCTGCTCTGGCTGGTGGCAAAGTAGGGTGGCAGGCTGGCAAAGTCTGTGTCTGACCCGGAGAAGAAAGGCTCATCCTCATCCACGGGGGGTAGGAGCCCCTGATCTACCGAGAAGCTGGCCAGTGGGTCAGTGGTAACCAGGTTGGGAGAGACCCACCGTGCTGGTTCGGATGAATTCTCCATCGTTGATGTTTCTGGAATAAAACAATTCAACGTCAAATTATCTTTCTACAGCATTTTTTTCAATGGAGCATTGTCTCGATGCAGCTTTACAATTTTTTATTATTTTCTGATATCTAAGTCCAGCCCCAAACTGAGCAAGTGTTGTGCGACAATGGCAAGAAAAAACATGAACAAACGCTGAACATTATAAGGTATACTCCTCAGGAGGATCAAGACAGAGACAAATTGAAACACTTTTGACTGGAGATAAGGTGTGTTTTGTTTATAGGCTTGCCTTGACTGTTCCTTTCATGAGGAAATGGAACCATGCACATTGCACCAATTTAAGAGTCATTCCCGAAAACATTCATGACCATGCAAAGGGCCACAGGCTCAGAGCCAATTCTTTGCTTAAGTTGGTGTTTTTTATGGCAAGAGTGAATTTGTAGGGGCACACCGTGGACTCACATCTGGTGTCTTTCCTAATGCTGTGTTTTATCATTGCAACAAAGTAGAATACCTGCTGCATTTGTTTTAAATCTCTATTTTCCTGTAAGTGCAACAGACTACAATGAATGTCACTGGACAGACAGCTTCCCTTTATGAGATCCTCATTTGCCTGTGGTTGAAAGTAAACACTAAAAATACATTCGGTGCCCCCAGATTAATTACAGCCTTCAACAACAGGCCCTATTGGCTGACTTTTGCTTCTTCAAGAGTCCCAAAGATTGAAACCCAATGTAGCCATGTGTAGATATTATCATTCTAACAGTTACAAATGTCATACACAATACAGATGGGGGCAGCACTGTGGTTCGGTGGGTAGCACCGCTGCCTCACAGCAAGAAGGTCCTGGGTTTAATCCCAGGGTAAAGCGGCCTATGTCCTTTCTGTGTGGAGTTTGCATGTGTCTGTGTGGGTGTACTCTAGGTACTCTGGTTTTCTTCCACAGTCCAAAAACATGCATGTTAGGTTAATTGATTACTCTAAACTGGCATTGGCAGTGTGTGTGTGTGTGTGTGTGTGTGTGTGTGTGTGTGTGTATGTATGACTAGTCTTGAGATCAACTTGTGTATAGATATAATCTTGTGTGTGTGTCGCTGAAATGGCCACTAATGCTGATAGCAACGTTAAAGAAGCCAAATAAACAAACAATACAGACATAGGTTTGTGGACACCCTTTCTAGTTAGTGAGCTCCGCTATTTCAGCAGCAGTCACTTGTAACAAAATAAAGCGTACATTTCTGAGTTCTCAGAATGGATTGTCCTGATCCTGACCTTCAATAAGACACGTTTATAGGTTTTTCGATTCCAACAAGTCAAATTCTGAGTTTAAATGAATTGAGAATTTTATCGCAACCCAATGAGAAACCTTAAAAATGCACTGAAATGCCAAAAGTGACATCAGCGCAACAGACGCCGTAAGGGTGAAAGTGTAATCCATTGTGATTTTTGTCAACAAAGTATTTGCCTTATGACAACCGTAAAGTGTTTTACATTGCCGTGTGTGTTTTCAGTATAGTAAAAAGCATTTATAAAGACCTTCTCTTCTCTCACTGGGCTTTGCTCTGCTCTTGGGGTCCATATGTGTCTGTTAGACACGAGACATGCTCTGCTAGCATTTGAGAGTATCAGACAGTCAGAATCGGATATCTACATTACACAATAAAACAGAAAGTGACTAATACCACTGTATTATGACTGATTTCCTTGTTTATTTATTACATTATGATTAATCTAAATCTTTAATAGCATCTCAATGGTACACTACTACTATATAATATTTACTAATTGACCTGGTTCTGAATGCCCAAGAAATGCCCACGTTTTTCATGTGTGTGCCATACTGCTCTTAAATAACAAGTGCATTGCAGGTACAGGGGAAAATACATTATGTACAAATAAGTCCGTTTGATTCTGCTCTCCACAGGTGTTGGTGACATTACATCCCTATTCTGACTTTTTTAAGTATGCAGGGTTGTACTGAAGAGCTGTCTGACTGTCCATGTGGCACTATCACAGGATGTCACCTTTACAACAAGTGCATTTGCCTTTTATTGCCCTGCTATTGCTTCCATGGTCGACTGTAACACTATAGGATGCACATGCTCATGTAGAGGCGTGTGCCTAAATCTGAGACTAAATTCACTACTTGTAAACAAGGCCCAGTATATTGCTGAAATGCAAGTGAGTACAAACGTATAGCTTTGCTGATGGGTGTAGTTTATTTATTATTGCGGATCGTTTTTTAAAATTATTTTGACAAAGTCATCTATTTCTGCATTGCTTTTTACAACAGAGCACTGTCACAAAGCAGCTTTGCAACTATCTAGGCCTAGAGAAAAAAACTGAGCAAGCCTAGGGCGACAGTGGAAAGGAAAAACTCTCTAAACTTAATAAGGAAGAAACCTGGGGAGGACCAAGACTCAAAAAGGGTCTCGACCTGCTGGGGCGACCTAGATTTAATGTGTAAGAATTTAAATAATAGAGTGTGAATAGTGTAAAGCTAAATATAAAGAAAATATATGAAATTATATATATGAATGTTTAATGTATATAAGAATATATATGATGATATTCTGTTTATTATATTTCATACATTCATATAATAATATTTAATGTACATATATTTACAATATTTAATTTAAAATATGAGCAATAAAGGAGAATGCAATGGTGTGGAGAGTATAATAAAATAGTGAGTTTATACTATGTACAGTTGCTGCTATTGTTAATTATTTTTAATTGTTATTACATAAATGTTTGTATTAAATTGATATATTATGGTACCTTACCATTAAAGCTATAGTGTTTCCTTCAAAGTGTATTAATTCTAAAAATAAACAGTAAAAGTTTAATAAACCTATCAATTTATAATCATTTATCTTTATGCAAGGATATGCTGAGCCTGTGAATAAAATGTTATTTGTGTCCAAAATTAACTATACTGCTAAAATAATAATAATAATAATAATAATAATAATAATAATAATGTGAACTGGTTTGTTTTGAGATTGTTTCTGTGCTTTTTTGTATTCTTATAATGATAAACACATACAAACCCACCCTGTTAATCAGTGAGCATGTCAGCTTTATTGGGCTGAATCTAAAATAACTCCTTATGTAGTGCACTGTATGCAGCAGCTAGGAGTAATGGTGTTACATTTATCGATCCCTACATAGGCAGATCAGACGGCGTTTAAACTAAATTACGAGGCTACTTCAACATTTTTGAGAGATATGACACACCGTTTTCTTGTGTCCCTTTCTAAGATAGATTGTAGATCTCCTGTCTCCCATAAATATTGTTTCTCCTGCACTGATCCCCTCTCTTTCTATCAGTGAACAACTTACCAAGTTTACTCGTATCTTTCAAAACTTTTTATCACTTTCTTATGCTCAGCATAAACTCGCAAATCAGTGTGTGGTGTTAAAGCATAACTGCTGGATTTTCAGGCCTCCTTTTGTCGCAAAGGGGCACTACAAAATGATGAAGTGGTTTCAGTGATTGTGGTGAACAGAGTCCTTTATAAAGCCGCTAAATTCAGAATATGATAGTACATACCCATGTGCACCTAAGAAATTGGAACTGGAATTTTGACTGGCAGTGCATTACATATAACCATTTTGTCACACCAAATGCAAAACAGGTACTTTAGAAATATTACAAATTGTGCTGCACGTTGTGTTGTGTTGTATTACCGTATAATAAGTTACCCAAAAAAAGTTACAAATAAAAACATTATCACGTAGCACAACCTTTACTCTGCTCAGAACGTTTTAATTTAGATATTTGAACATGACTGTGAAGTCCTGCACTAATGTTGGACAGTAAGCCCTGGCACATTTAGCAGTTTTATCTCAAAGTCGATCTACTCTAGTTTACCCTCGGTATACCATTTTTGTATGTATTTTTTTTATTTAAAAGGTGTCTAAACACTTTTGGTCATATGCTGTAAATTAAATCTAGTAATTTTACCCCACCTACCAGCTCATGTAATTCACCAACTGTAAAACCACAGACTAGGGCGATGCAGTTATCAGCTATGACCAAACACAACAACAGCACAGTTTCACAAAAGAAAAGAAAAAAATTGTTTAATAACAATGAAATCTAATAATTTACGGTAGCATTCTAGCAAAAAGTGTTGTCACGGCTTTACAAAATTCATTTTGAAAAAGAGATTTCAAATCATTCTTAAATCGTGAATTTTAAGAAATTAATTTGTAACAAGCCTCTGGTTACCAAATAACATGAAACAATAATTTAGCCTATGAGTTCATTTGAACACATTTGAAGTGCTTGTAAATTTAGTGACTCTGTGCATAATGGCACGACTCGTAATTCTTTAAACCTAATAAATACTGCTAACCGATTTTAAAAACATTAATCTTTAAGTTGGCCTGGATTTAACCAATGATGTTCTTAACCCTAGAAAAAAAAAAGAAATGTACGACCACTAGTAAAGACCTGACATTTATGCTGACCTTTCATTTAATAATTTTCTCAATAATTATCAGCACTTACTTTAATTCAAAAATGGTTTTGATGGCTACCGTAGAGGTGTGCTCTAGAGCTTACCTGGCTGCTGTGTGTTGCTCCACAGTAGAGGTCTTTGCGTCTCCACTATTGCTTATCTGTCTTGAGGTCTGGAAGATACTCACTTGGTTTGAAACTGGAAGGGACCAAGCCAGTGGGTGTGGTTGGGAGGGGGCAGTTTTTTAAATACTCCCACTCAGTCTGTCACGCATAAAGATTTGAATATTGTACGCTGAATGACTTTAGACCAGTGGTGGGTCCGGTCGCAAGACTTGATGATTATGGAATTCTGGAGAAACTGTAGCAGAGTCTGGAATCAGAAGCTCAGATCATAGAAACGTTGTTTGTTCATGGAATAATTTGATTTATAGCTAGTTTTTAAAACCATGAAAAAAATAAAACCAACAGGCCATATTGAGGTGCATGTTACAATTGCATTAATTACAAAGGCATTAATATACGACGTTATTCAAAACTGTGTAGACTTTGCTCTTCATGCTCTGTTATTCAGCTACACTCCAAACTGCTAACAGGTCTGTAACATGAAGCATCTCCAGTGCAGCAGTGACCATGAGGATGGCACTTTTCTTGGTTTTCAACAAGTCAGTTTGTTGACTTTTTGCCCTACCCACCTGTAAGCCAAACCAATAAAGATATGGTTTGTAACCATTGGCGCAAGACTTGTACATAGCTCTGACTTTAACTCAATTTGAGATTAACTGGAGTGCTGACAGTAAGCCAAGGTTTATGGTTTGTCAGTGGCCAACCTCATGATCAAGAAGGTTCCGAATCCATTGGAAAAGTCTCCTCAGAAGTGTGAATTCAAACAAACTCACAACCTTTAAGCCGAGCCATTTTGGCGGTTATTCAGCCATCATTTTTATGGCGTCTACAAACATTTGCCTATATAGGTCACTAAGTCTCAACACACAATGGAGAAAGAGGGAAAATAAGAAAGGCATAAACAATTCAAAATGGAGAAACGCTTTGTGAGGTGCAGCAGTAATGCAAATCATGGCAAACAAGGCAATCATGGCAGGAGGCGGCTCGCTGATCGAAGTCTGTTCCCGTCATTTGATAGTCAAAGTGTTTTTAACTTTCCTTATCTACTGTTCATTCACCGCTTGTTCCACTGGACGCCGTTAGAAACGAAACACTTGACACTGGAGCCCATTGTAGTGTAGTGCGGTGAGGCGGCTTGGGGTTGTGTGTAAAATGCATTTCGCTGCTTTATGCTTTGCAGGCCCAGTTACCCCAGTGGTACTTACCACTGAATGGGACTGTGGTAGCCTAGCGATTAAGGTACTGGCCGCTGGACCAGAAGGTCCAGGGTTCAAATCCCACCTCTGCCAAGCTGACACAGTTGGGCCCTTAAACCCACAATTGCTTGGATTGTAAGACTGTATTAATTGTAAAGTCGCTCTGGATAAGGGCATCTGCTAAATGCTGTAAATGTATGACAGCACTGACAACAGTGGGGTGAAGACAGTGCCAGAAAGAGTGAGACCAAACGGAGATAGGGGGTGAGGACAGGGGGGCAGGGCTGGCTGCTAGCCGGGTTTGTATGAGCTGCTGTATTGTGATAAGCTGATATCTAGATCAGTGTGTGGGCCTGGGGAATTGGAAGTCCTGCCCCTGCACCAATGTACTCTCTCTCTCTCTCTCTCTCTCGCTCTCTCTGCCTCTCACTGTCATGCTCAAATACAGAGGAAACGGCCAGAGTATACACTAACTTTAATAGAAGGCTTTATATACCAAGTAGATACTCGCAAACCACACAGAACAGCCAAAAATTTAACAAACCAGATTTGTTTGAATAGGCGTAATGATGAATCAGACAAACAAAGCAGGTTTTTGATGATAATATGGATAATATTACAGGCGTGTATACTGTCTTAGTGGCTTAAGTGTATGGTGCACAGTCGTCACATCCATATCTCAAATTCACTCATTCACTGAATTACTGCTATAACAACACAACAGACTTAACTCTTCTTCAATTCTGTTTACGGTGCAACCTCAGAATTCGAATTTAATTGGTTCCAGAAGGCCATCCAAATTCTAATTTCTAAACATAAATGAATAAATAATTTTTTGTAAATAGGAATTTGTGTAATTACACCAATATTTGTATGTAATTCATTATTAAAAGCATTAATAAAAGGAAGATAATCCAATAATAATAATCAACTGAATATAAAGGGAAACTTTTTGGTCAAAGGCAGTTTCGGCACTTCTTATCATTGGGACAGTGGTGCCAAG
>JAVSBV010166269.1:0-14166 GCA_033117975.1 Parotocinclus spilosoma | reverse complement strand
ACACACACACACACACACACACACACACACACACACACACACACACACACACACACACACACACACACACAGACTCTACTACCACTTAACAAAAGGAAACACGGCCAGTTCAACTGAGAGATCTACAAAAGTGTGCATGAAGTTCAGCAACCACAAATCATACAGAACAAAAACAGAGAGAGAGAGAGAGAGAGAGAGAGAGAGCATACACATATATTAAAGTAGAATATAAATAGGTCAGTGAGGGCATGGGCAAAGCCCCTTTACACTCAAATGCAATGTATTCATTAAAACGTGACAACAATAACAAGAATCTTAGCTCTATAAAAAAGTTTGCCTATGATTCCCTTTCTCTTGATCTTGATGTTTTGTATATACATAGAGAGGAAATGGGTATGTGTTACACTGCCAATGTTCCCACCTACAAAGAACTGAGAGGTCTGTAATTTTATTCATAGGTACACTTCAACTGTGAGAGACAGATTCTAAAATAAAACCAGAAGATCACATTTTATGATTTTATAAATAATTAATTAGCATTTTATTGCAAAAAGTAAAGTTTCATACAATAGAAAAACACAACTTAATATTTGGTAAAGAGACCTTTGTTTGCAATTACAGAGGTCAGACGTTTCCTGTAGTTCTTGACCAAGTTTGCACAAACTGTCACGTCGACACACAGCCCAACGGACCACACCCACGCACGTTCACGTTCATCTCGCCGGCTTACTGATTCACACACCTGGACCTTATCACACTCATTACACACACCCTTACTTATACTCCTCACTTTCATTCCACCATCGCGACGTCTCGGCGATATTCCGAGTTCTGAGCGCTACTAATGTTTGATTGTCTGAATTTCGTTACCGACCTATTTCTCGCGTTTGAACTCCGATTATGCCTGATCCTGTTTGTTCCTGTTTGCTATTACCGACCTTTTGCCTGTCTGACCACGATTATGGCACGCCATACTGGAAATAAACACTGTTCCTTACCTGGGACACTGCGTCTGACGCCGCCATTACTGAAGTGTTACAGAAGACTTCGCCACATCATGGAGGCAGCAGCTGCGCCTGAATCAACGCCCGCGGATCCCGTCACGGAACTTCGGGAACAGGCATCCGAAATTACGCGAGCATTGCGCCAAGTTATATCGGACCAACAAGCTCTAAACAGCGTGGTCCCAACGGTGCGCACACTCTCCGCCCGGGTATCGCAACTAGCGGTGGCGGGGCCAGGCCCGCCCCCTCCGGCTCCCGGACCGCCTCCTCCCCGCCCTACTCTACCAGCCACACCCACGTCCACCTACAGGATCTCCTTGCCTAACAAATATGATGGCAATCCGGATCGTTGCCAGGGATTCCTCTTACAAGTCATTCCCTGCCTGACACCGATGAAGCCCACATTGCGCTCGTCATATCGCTGCTCACAGGACCCGCTCTGGACTGGGCCACGGCCATCTGACTCCAAGAAGGGGAGGAGTCTAAGGATTACCGCCGCTTCATTACTGCCTTCCGGGCAGTGTTTCAACATCCGTGCGGCGGCCTTTCCGCCTCAGAGCAGCTCCTTCAGCTACACCAGGGTTCTGGAACCACCGCGGATTTTGCCCTGCGTTTTCGCACCTTGGTGGCCCATAGCAGCTGGCGGGTCGCGAAGCCGACCTCTCTCTGGATAAGCTAATTGAGCTCACCATAAAGTTCGACCAACTTTTGAGCTCACGCCTACAGAGTCGTCGGATACCAACCTGCCCCCTCACAGCACCTATGACTGTGCCATCGAGCTCCTGGAGGACACCATGCTGCCATGCTCCAGCAGTTTTTCAGGCGTTCATGAACGACGTGCTCAGGGACATGCTGGGGCATTTCGTAACAGTGTACCTGGACGACATCCTAGTCTACTACCCGACCTTCCCACTCACATCGCTTAGGTTCGGCAAGTGCTACAGAGGCTATTGGATAACCAGCTCAAGATAAAGGCAGAGAAGTGTTCCTTCCACACACAATCGGTGACCTACCTTGGCTATGTTATCTCCCCCATAGGGATCGCCATGGACAACTCCAAAGTCACTGCTGTTCTTTCCTGGCCCCGGCCCCGGTCACTGAAGGACCTTCAACGCTTCTTGGGGTTCGCCAATTTTTACAGGCGATTCATCCGGGACTTTAGCCGGATCGCAGCTCCCCTTACAGCCTTCCTCCGAGGCAACCCGCGTACACTCTACTGGCCCTCGATGGCAGAAAGGGCCTTTTCTGACTTAAAGAGTGCCTTCACTCAAGCCCCGGTACTGGGGAACCCAGACCCCAGTCGCCCCTTTATTGTGGAGGTCGACACGTCCGCCGTGGGCATTGGGGCGGACCTCTCTCAACGGCTCGGCGAACCTCCCAAGCTACACCCGGTGGCCTTCCTGTCGCACAAACTAACCCCGGCAGAACGGAACTATGATGTGGGAGACCGGGAGCTGTTGGCCGTGAAGCTAGCGCTGCAGCAGTGGAGACACTGGCTGGAGGGAGCTCGGCACCAGGTTACAGTGTATACCGACCACAAAAATCTGGAATATCTGAAGTCTGCCAAACGTCTCAGTCCCCGCCAGACCCTATCCTTCGCCCGATTTGACCTGGGGATCTCGTACCGCCCGGGGTCCGGAAATACTAAGGCTGACGCCCTTTCTCGCTGTATGGAGACCTCCTCAACCCATCCTCCCAGCCTTGTGCTTCCTCGTGGGCCCTACAGTGGGACTTTGAACAGGAACTGGACTGGGCTTTAACCAGGACACACCCTTCACCAGAACCCCCCCCCAGATAAGAAGTTTGTTTCCTCTCGATTTTGGGACCGGCTCCTGGCCTGGGCGCATGTTTCTCCACGCTCTGGGCACCCAGGAGAGACCCGGACACACCAACTCCTCTCGTCTCGTTATTGGTGGGAGACCATGGCAAGGGACCACCTCAGGGTACCACCCCAATACAATGGGCAATGCGAGAGGGTGAACCAGGAGCTAGGCAAATTTCTCCGGCTGTACTGGGCCGAGAATCCCACCGATTGGCCGCGCTTCCTTCCCTGGGCTGAGATCGCCCAAAACTCCCTTCGGCACTGCTCCACGGGTCTCACCCCATT
Organism: Parotocinclus spilosoma; assembly: GCA_033117975.1. Classification (NCBI taxonomy): domain Eukaryota; kingdom Metazoa; phylum Chordata; class Actinopteri; order Siluriformes; family Loricariidae; genus Parotocinclus; species Parotocinclus spilosoma. The sequence continues at coordinate 11,055 of JAVSBV010166269.1, read as the reverse complement.
CCAGTGCATCCTGGGCTACCAACCCCCCTTCGCTCCTTGGGACCTCACCCCCTCAGTCTGGACCCAGGTCCACCAGCAGATCTCACGGGCCATTCGGAGGTACCAGAACCTGGTCAACCGGAAGCGCAGCCTGGAGAAGACGTTCAGGCCAGGCGACCGGGTCTGGCTGTCCACTCGAGACCTGCACCTCCAGGGAAGTACAAAATTACGGCTGAGATATATCGGTCCGTTTAAAGTGCTCAAGCAAATTAACCCTGTCACTTACCATCTTTCTCTGCCTCCCCACATGCGAACTCACCCGGTCTTTCATGTCTCCCTTCTCAGATCCTGGGTCCCTGGTCCGCTGGCTGATTCTCCCCTGGTCGAGCAACAACCGGTGGAGGTTGAAGGTGCCCCAGCATACACTGTCAGTGGATTGCTGGACTCTCGAAGGTGTGCGTCACGGCTGCAGTACCTCGTAGACTGGGAGGGGTACGGACCGGAGGAGCGGTGTTGGGTGGATACCAAGGACATCTTGGACCCCCTCCTCGTCAGGGACTTTCACACCGCTCATCCGGACCGGCCTGCCCCTTGCGGCCGCGGCCGCTCCCGGAACATTTCCCCCACTCGCAGACGCGTACAAATTCTGCCTGATCCTGTTTGTTCCTGTTTGCTATTACCAACCTTTTGCTTGTCTGACCACGATTCTTGCACGCCATACTGGAAATAAACGCTGTTCCTTACCTAGCACACTGCGTCTTATTATTAGTTCTTCATGTGATTTCTGATTGAGTTTGAGAGTTGAAGAAAAACAGAATCATCATTCATTTGCTTCCAAAAGTTACTAAGTTTTAATAAGACTGTAATATAATAATACTGAGTAATCATTTTAGGCTATGTATCATTTAATGTTAGAAAATGTAATTTTACAAAACAAATAATTAAACTATTAATATTAAATATTAATTATTTATTCATATCTATCATGTATAATGAATGATATTTAATGTAAGGTGAATTACAAATTTTTTTTTTTTTCATTTTCTTGTTGGATGATTAATAAATCTTAATATCATCTGGGTTTCGGCTACTTCTGGTGTTGGTCTCAAATTCGACTACTAAACATTTTGGTCTTGACTTGATGTGTCCCAGTCTTGGTTTTGACTTTGGTTAAGCACACACATAAACATGTTGTATGAAATGCTAACCATACTCAGCAGTAACATGAAACACACACTGACACAAATGTCACATGTTCTGGTTGTAATGCTGACTGCAGTGCTGTGTTCAGCGGGCACATCACACACACACACACACACACACACACACACACACACAGTATGTAAGAAAATACAGTCAGCAGATTTGAAACAAACCACAATAACATGATATATGATGCCTATTTGAGTGTGTGCATGCATGTGTGTGTTTGTGTGTACGTTTGTCAGGATGTGTTAGTGCAGATAGAGAGAACAGGCTGTGTGTTTATACTAAAGCACCCTGCGCAAAATCCAAAAAGATAATGAATGTGTTTTTATCAGAGACTTTAAAGAAGTAAAGGTGTTCAGAGTGTTAATTTTTAAAAACCAGTTAATTATTAGGCCATGAATGAGATTAATGTCAGTTTTGAATAATTTGTTCATTACCCATATTCTACAATCAGTCAATCGGGCACAAATGCACAATTCATTTGACTAGTATGAATACTCCAAATCATTCTTAGACTAGAGCATGGCCCACATTTCGTGAGATTGTGAATCATCCTCAAGCAGGGAAAACAGCGTCAGCTGGCTTTGTAAGAAACTTTTAATATGTGCAGCGTGAGAGGACAAAAACCAGTGTGTCGCATACTCAGTGCATTTATTATAAGACTTATGAGAGGGCTGTATGTCAATCACCCAAAATAAAACAAAAAAGGCACAAAATTACAGAATTTATTTATGCACAACATAAAGTCCTCTGAGCTGTGCGAGTACATTTCGTGATGACAAAAGCATGCCCAAGCCCGTTTCAGTCAAGCCAGTGTGAGAGCCTGAGCCAGCGGGGAAATAGGGTGGGGGATCAATCATGCTCTAACCCGAGTGACCGGCAAGGCAACCGGACTGGACCGGAGTGTGAGCTATTTGAATATGTTTCAGATTTGCACCTCTGTCATTGAATCAGTCTTTTAATTGGTGACTTGTGGTGATTAATGTGAACTTTAAACATGACTTGTTTAACTCCTCTTTTTCATGACATGGGTGTAAAAACCATGTGAGACGAATACGATGTATAGAGTTAAGGTTACTGTAATAAAATTCAGTCTGTCTGAGCTTTTGTAAATTATTCAGAAAATTCCAAAGTTAAAATGTCTTACACAAATCTGCAAGTCAGGCTAATGCTAATTAGCACTGCCTTATGAGCATTCTGAGTCAGGTCCTGGAATCTTAATGTAGGAGCTCTAATGAGCTGTACATCTTTATTTGTGATGGATTAGCGTAGCGAACGTTTTTAGCCGCGTGCTGCTGTAGGTCACGGGGCTTTGGGCTCCAGCAGGGAGGCCATATGGCTCCCCTTCATCATCGCTAACAGTGCTAGTGCTAGTGCTAACACTGATGCCAAGTCGGAGAGCAGCAGCTGCTCAGAGCTGTCACACTGGACTTGTTAATCATTGCTAATATTAACAGCGCTACCACTACCACTTCCAAACAGCAGCTCAAGTGAATCAAAGGCTGTCATTAATTACTGAATACAGCCCCACTGCTAACACTGCCACTGCCAGTCCTGCTACTGCTAACAGGCTTGCTCATAAATACCCTTTACAAGCATGACTCTGTTAGGATAAACCCTGTTGAACTGTGTATTCCTATTCATAACTGCAACCATATCTAGTGATAGGAACATTGTTAATGCCAAGAGTAATTAGTAGCAGCTTTTTAGAACTGTGCCATTATTACTGCTAATGCTCACAGCACTAATGCTAGTAGTGCTACTGCTCATGAGACCAATCAGCAGCTCACAAGAGATGTTGTAGGTACCAATCTAATGCTATTACACTGATAATACCACGTTCTTCTTACCTTCTCGTCCCATTTCTGTTTTTTTATTTCATAAATTTCTTCTTGTTTTCATTTATTTTTCCACATTTTCTTTTCTTTAACTAATTTTCCTTTCTTTCCTTTATTTCATGTATTGCTTTTCTCTGTCTTCTAGTTTTTACTTTCTTACTTTTTTTGTTTAGTTTAGTTATTTTATTTCAGTTGTTTGCTGCTTTGTCTGTCATTTGTCCTTTGTTTCATTCTTTTTCTTTTCCTTCCACCCTTCCTTCTTTCTGTCATTTTTTGCTTATTTGTTTGCTTCTTTTTTCCAGTCTATTTTCCTATCTAAATATTCATTTATACTTTTTTTCTCTCTTCTCTTCCATTATTTATTTTCTTTCTCTACTTTCTTTAATATTTAATTTCTTATATATTCTGTTTTTTATTTTTATTTCTTCTTTTCTTTGTGTTTTTTTTGTGTTTTTGTTTATTCTTTTCTCCATTATATATAGCCTTTCTTTCTTTCTTTCTTTCTTTCCTCTTACTTGACTGTATAGCGTTTTGATGATAAATAAAATAAATAAATAAATATTGAACCTATACGTCTATGTTATTATCAAACCACAGAAGTGGCTATGCTAACTCTTAGCTTTATCCATTTTAGTGCTAAATGAATTGTTTCTGCACTAACGTTAATAGTGTGTGGCCACAGGAGTACATTAACATCTCTACTGCACTCTGAACTGCTATTAGCTCCTTGTGAGGGAGTGTGTGTATTTGTGTGCGTGTTCAAGCTTTTTAACTGATTACTGCACTGCAATTAACGTTAGCTGCTGATGCTAAAGAGGTGAAGGGCAGTAAAGCCATCTGTCTGCCGGATTCCATTAAGCCGAATGTTTTTTAAAAGCTAGCGCTCACGCACAGGCTCTCTTACTGTAGGTATCCATTATGCTAAGTGACAGATGTCAGCAGGTCAACAGGGGAGAGCTACATTTGATCAATCAATGAGAACCCAGTCTTTCTCCAAAGCGCTCTGCTTAATGTAAGGCTAAACATCACACACTAGGCTTAGTTACTAATAATATTACTTATTATTAGTTATTATTGGATTAGCATATAACTTATTAGATCACATATTATAGTGTATATTATTAGCACATTATAGCATCTATTATATCAGTCATGTACCCTACAATAATAAGCTTAGTCACATCTCACAAACAAGTTGATCGCACAACAACAAAAGAGTACATCCAATAACTCTCCACACCAGTATGTGAAGCAAATTTTGTACACAATAGTGGGAATCCAGGCTACTAAACTATTACTGGTATAGTATATATACAGTTAGTAGAGCAGTGCACAGTATTAGCATCAATACCATCTATGTGATTTAGTGCCACAGGGATTTTCTTTCTGTTTTTGTTCCTTGGTCCAAGTTTTTCTTTTCTCTTTATTTTTCTCCACCTGTTTGTTGATTATTTAATAAGTTTTGTTCTTTCATTTCATTGTTATTACATTCTTTTTTTTTCTTTTATCCTTTTGGACCGAAGAAATACAAAAACACCATGGCACCCAAATACACCAGACCTACTGTGAAGCATGGTGGTAGTCATGAATGAAACCTCGTCACTCTTTAGGAAAATGTGCACCAGAAACTTTCCATCTATTTAATTTTGTGATATATAATATTGTTATATTATCTGGCAATTGTACTTCCCTCTGGTTGAGTGATTGCCCTCTCTTAGAAACAAAACGTTTCTCAACACGAAACTGATGCTCATTTCTGTGTAACTTAAGTTCTCACATATGCTACCAACAAGCAGATTATATTCAAATTAGCATCCACCTGAATGCCTGGACCCAAAGTTTCATAGCATAAAATTACCCAGAGCATCACACTCCCTGCACTGGCTCATCTTCTCACTAAACTGCATCCTGGAGCCATCACTTCACCAGGATAATGGTGTACATGTACTTATCAGATTACCTCTTTTCATTGCTCTGAGATATAGTTCTGGGCTTATAGGGTGTGTTGCTAACATTTTGCTGCCAGATATTACAGAGGTATATTATAGAGGTCTTGCATAGCCCAAATGGGTTGGAGGTGTGTTTTTGGACCAGCAGGACATTTGGCAGGTGGTCATCATGTTTTGGCTTATTGGTGAATATAATGCTTATATGTCAACTTTGGGCACATTTTACAGTGAATATTCAGCAGGGGGTGAAGTGCTGAAGTGTGCGAAACATTCCTCCCATAACCAATATTAAACATGTCTGTACCTTGTACTACAATAGCTGTTCTGTCGATTTAGAGCCGACAGCGGAGGATTCGTTGCTTTTGTGCATTGATGTTGGTGGTTGGGGATTTATCCCTCCTAGGACCAATATTATTAGTTACTCACTACTGCTGATTATGAACACCCAACAAGCCTTGCTCCCAAACACTGGTTTGGCTTTAATTATTTGGCCCTTGGTAAATTAAACTGAATATTTCAAATACCCAACACTTCTACTATGAGAACTGACTGTTTGGTTATCTGTAATATATCCCAGAACGCAATGTTTGCTGTTGTAATAAAATAATCAATGTTACTTGTCATTTGATCTGTGAGTATTCAGGATGTTTCAGCATGGGTGTACATGAAAAAAAAACCTTTGAACAGTGAGAGATGAACAGACAGCTCTCAGCAGAAACAACCCACAAAACACATTAGCAGTTCTATTATCCATTAACACACACACATCACAATGTTTAAGAGGAGATAATTGAGATGATTGAGTATTCAGCAGTGATTTAATTTGCTACAAAGAGAGAATGTGATGCTATTTTAAAAAACAGATCAAATAACCCATCTCCTGAACTAATGGTACTTTGAATGAGCTGCCAGTCGCAGAGCTGTGGGTTCTATTGCCTGCAACTTGTGTTCTATGGCACCCTCATGACCCTGGAAAGGGCAGGTGGAGAACAAATAAATAATACAATACATACAAAATAAATTCTACTTCCACTACTACCTGTATATGGCTGTTAAAGGGTAATTAATTCCTATGCTCTGTATTCTCTGTGCTCTGTGGTTGGAGTGGTGGTGGGGTGTGTTAATCAATCAATAAAAACTAATAATAATAATCAGCTTCAATGTGTGTGGAACCCCTCATAGTGGATTTCACAGTGTTACAAACAATAAAATAGACAGAGTGTGGGTTTGAGTCTGAGTATTGAAAGAGAAATAAAGTTCTAAGTTTTGTCCTTTAATTTGTTTCTATTTGATGTGTTAATGTTTTTATTTATCTTTACAAATGAAGGAGTTTAGACACTGATAATCTGACTGCAGGAAACTCTAACCCCGTTAAAGAGAGCATACTAAATGCATTCTCATCACTTGAATCCACTTGAACAAACTTACAGTCATGCAAAAGTTTTGCCTTTAACAATATGTTTTACTGCTTAGGATGGAATCAAGAATGTCCAGCGCCTATCCCTGGAGAACACAGATTGCAGTGAACACAGCGTGCTTTGGATGGGATGCTAGTCTAGAGTAGGGTTGGCAGTCACTGTTCTCGCGCCAGGGTTTGATTTACTCTCCCGTAAACATAGCCTGTGCCTGTAAGAGGTGCCCAACCCCACGGGTACCTTTGTTATTCAATCTTGAGTCTCCATGGTGTTGGGCTACTGTATTAGGTTGGCATGCTACACAAGCACCAGTGTAATAATTTGCTAATTTATTCAGTTATACACAATCCATCACAGTGCATATACTCTCTCTCTCTCTCTCTCTCTCTCTCACTCACTCACTCACTCTCTCACACACACACACACACACACACACACACACACACATATATACATATATATATATACACCTTTGAGATGACAGCTGACCATGTCTAAAGAATGTTTTTAAAATGTATGAGGAAATCATAGTACCCAAAGAAGACCCAAGCAGTCACAGGAAGAACATGGCCAAACCAGTACCTGTACCTGAGGCCCTGGGGATGTGAGGAAACAGTACTAGTGACACCCTATTGGAATTATAATGTTTATTACTCACCAATAGTGAGTACAAGTCCTACATTTTAAATGTGGGTCAATTTCAAATTCCGTTTGTGTGTGTGTTTCTGTGTTGCCTGAAGCCTGAACCATGTGTTCCTAGCAGGGTGTCATCACCCTATAGACACCAATGACTTTGTTCACAAAGGTGACAGCAGACAGAATTAGAGAGCTACAGATACACAAGTAGATCACTGTTTGACAGCATATTTAAATATTTTGTACTTTACAATAAGAAAATGAACTTTATAAGCAGCAGCTCTGTGTAATTTCCTGTTTTCTCCACCCACATGAACATATGGCGGTTTTTAAATTCCTCCAATCCTCCTGCATGTATCCTCTCTTTATCATGTCAAACTTTAGCAAGGAAAAGCTGTAACACAAACGCTAAAGGTCGCTCATTTCAAAAGCTCTTGCTGTGACTAACAGCTGTACCAATGTCAAAAATGCTCCGGAAATATCCCAGAGCTTCGACTGAGCGTGGGTGAAGCTCGTGATGATTCAGTCTGGTTCCCCCGGATTTGGGATATTAAAGATACACAGAGGCGTTCATTTTAATGGCAGATGCATGTAATTGTGTCTAATGAAAGTTTTTGGGTTTCCGTTTTTGTAAAATCCTACACAACGCTATTTCCAGCTTAGCTAGGAGTGAAAATGGTACTTGCATCCAGCACTAAGGATACAGTATCATTTAAAATGTAGTTAAAGCAGATTTGCTTTAAATAGTTCTGTTTTATTGTGAAATTGTGCATATAGATCTATAGACTAACTACTGTATAACATAGCAAATGAGTTTGTATAGAAATGAGAAAAAAGACATTAGGTTTATGTGAAGCCTCGAGATATCACAGAACAGTACAAATGCATATAGAACTTGTATAAAACAGAACATCAGTAAATAAAGCCATTACAGGGCAGCCTGAAGGCATACAGTGCTATTAAAAAGCGGCATATTGGCATATACAGCTACAATATGCCAACATATGGCAATACAGAGCTTTAATAGAGCAGGATATGAAGAACATAAGCAACATAAAGGCTTACATAGCAATTATAAAACATCATTCAGTCATGCAGAGTGATTATAGCGCAAAGCATGGGAATATAATGCAATAGTAGCTGTTATAATACACTAAATGAACATAGAGTTTAAGTACAGAGGCATATAAAGGCATGCATATGGAGTAATAGCAGAGTCGTAGAATCACCTATAGTTATTATAGAGAAACATTTGGGCATATAAAACTACATTGGTACTTAAAATAATTGGTAATTGGTAAACCAAAAAAGTTATATTTTGGTCTCATACATCCACAAAACATTTTGTAGTAGCCTTTATATCCACATGATATTTAGCAAATTGCAGATGGAAAACAATGATCTTTTTGGAAAGCCGCGTCTTTCTCCTTGCAACCCTGCCATGTTTTTCAGTGTACTCATGATGGTATGATTCTGGTATGATATGGTATGATAATGACTCATTAGCTGCTTAGAAGTTACCCTTGGTTCTCTTGTGACCTCACAGACAACTATATGCATTGCTCTTGATGTGATACTTGTTGGCAAACCAGTCCTGTGTATGGTAACAGATTTCTTGAATTTCATCCATTTGTACAAAGTCTGTTTAATGGCGGACTGCTGGATTCAAGCTTTTTAGAAAAGGTTTTGTAACCTTTTTCAACTTGATAAGAATTAACCACTCTTTTTCTGTGATCCTTACAAATCTCATTTTTTTCATGCACTGACTCACTTTTACAAACTTGTTGAGTTAATCAGACTTTGGTAGATCCCAGTTTTCAAATATAAAGTTTTGTCACTCTCGAATATGTACTATTTGAAAAAAATCCCTTAATATATAAATGACCACATATTATATTTTTGTCTCAGTTGTTTAATTGGGTTCTCTTTATCTTATTTTAGCGTTTGAGTGTAAATCTGCTTATGATGTAGGTAATTTATGCATAAAAATATACATTTCTAGAGAATTTGAAAATGTAAAATTAAGCAAAACTATATCATAGAGCAGCATATGGACATTTAAGGCTATAAAACATAAGCATATGTGCATAATGAGCTACCATAGAGCAGCATATGGGCATTTAGAGTTATCACAGAGACAAATATGGACATATAGAGAACAGTTAGAACAGAACAGAACAGGCGAGGGTTTACATAGCAGTTCATGTGTAATGAGGTACCACAGAACAGGATGTGTGCATATAATTATTATAGAACATCGCATACATGTATGGGAATGTAATAAAGCAGCATTTAAACATTGTTTTTGTAAAACCTTATAGGGTCACACAGATCTATTACAGAACCACACGTGGCCACACAAGACAAATATAAAGTGGCATATGTTCACACTGAGCTTTATATAGCAAGGAATATGTTAAATGAGTACATGAAGAACCTTATATTGATACACAGAGCTATTTATAGAACTATAGAGTCATGTGGGGATATACATCCATTTAAAAGATATATATATATATATTTGTGCTGATTGAGCTTCTTTGGAGCAGTCTATGAATTTAGAGAACTATGATATGAATATTTAGACCTGCTATGGAACAGCACATGAACATATAGTGCTATTACAGGTATTCATCTTTTAACGACCATTCGATCAATGTCCCTTCACTTTAACAACCGAGGTCTTAACAGTCATAACAAATTATAAAAGTAGATAATATTTTGTCTTTTAACTCTGGATGCTGAGGCTATAAACACTAAACAGTTAGTGCACTCATTTCAAGCCAATCAATGGTAGTGCAGTAGTGTAGTACCTGATTGTCAGTGGCGACTAAATTATTTTTTTTCTTTTCTAAATTTTACATTTTCCTTTCACACATGCAAGGTGTCCTCTTTCCCGGCAACTTCGTGCACATAACATTGCTAGCTTCTGGACAGCCTCAGCCAGCTGCTGTCGATTAAAACTGATCACAGCTTGCTAAAACAATGCGTCCCTGCTTTGGCTTCTGGGCAATGTAGTTCATGAAGGCATCATATTAGATTGCACAGATCACCTCTGCTGCCCTCTGATGGTGGCTGTAGATACTGCTGGCACTTTGGCACACATCTAGACAGAAATATATATTTTAATGCTATAATGTGCTATTGAATAGCAGCCTGCAGAACCTTTACATGGTTTGATATAACATACACTCAAATAGCATTACACTGTGATCACTGTTTCTGCACTCATTGTCCATTTTATCAGATCGACTTTCCATTTGTTTTTCTACATTTTACTCTGTTCTTTAATGGTCAGGACCCCCACAGGATCAGCACAGCTCAGGTTTTATTTTAGTGATGGATCATTCTCTGCAGTATCGCTGATGTGCTGGTGGTGTGTTGATGTGTGTGCTGGTTTTAGTGGATCAGACACAGCAGTGCTGCTGGAGTTTTAAGACCCCTCTGCTGTGTTGAGAATGACACATGACACATTCACATAGTGTCTGATCTATGGTGGTTGATCACTGTTGTTACTCAGAGTAGTATATGGGAAAATACAGCTATTATATAGCAATATACAGGCATATATAGCCAGTGGCAGCATAACAGAAGCATTAGCACATATATTGTAGCACATTATGCTTAAGGATTAATCAATACAAACGGTCCAATAGAAGTATGTATGTGTGTGTTAGAAAAAGAGAGAGAGAGCTTTTGTGGCTCCACAGTGAGTTTTTTTGTAACCTTGTTAACCGAGTTAAACTATGAACTAGCTATTATTTTTTACATACAACAAAATGTGCTATTTCTGGTCATCTGGTGTGTGTATATGTATACGCCTGTGTTTGGCTCATAAATGTCCACTATGGGGACCGAGCATAATAAAGATCAGGGTGTGTTTGATAGTCACCCCTTTGTCCTATCTAATCTGTGGTAAATGTGATGGGTTTGCAAACTTTACAATTTGGGTGAGACTGTGTGTGTGTGTGTGTGTGTGTGTGTGTGTGTGTGTGTGTGTGTGTGTGTGTGTGTGTGTGTGTGTGTGTG